>OZ010797.1:2148422-2171422 GCA_963932465.1 Maratus speciosus | reverse complement strand
ACAGCGGAAATCCTCCAGCAAAGCCGAAAGAAGAATGGAACTTGTTCAACCAATTGCATCAAAGTGTCGCGAATGCATGTAGATTACGGTTAATATTATCTTAAGGGGACCGGGAAAGCCCTATCTCCGCCATGTTAAAATTTCCAACTTTATGTACCCTTTTCTCAGAAAGGGTGAAAGATAGAGGTCTAGATATTTTTTAGAGTAGTTAAAATAACACGATTTACGTATTTTATTAGACCATTTTCTTTCTAAGTGAAACTCAAAATTAACTATTGAAAGTCATTTTTAAATTAGCATTTTTGGTAAGATTTCACTGCCTAAAATAAATAATTCTCAACAAATAATTAAATCCCTGTGTTAAAGTATACACTATAACATAAGTATTAAATAAAAATCTGAGTTCTTAAGTTTAATAGATATTGAAAAAAAGAAACAAACATGAAAAATCCAAGTTTTGAGAAAAAGTCCATTAAAGATTTAATGGCCATTAAGTTGTGAAGTACTCTTAGAAAGAATGAAACATTCCAACACTTCTTTTTTTAATATATGAACATGTAATCGTTGGAAAGGATAAAAGTTGAAACTATTTAACGATATAAAAAAGTAAAAATGGATTTTTTGGTTGAATTTTGCTTTCCCGGTCACGTTAAGTACCTAACGTTAGAATAAAAGGTGTTTACTTCTACTCATTTGAAGTTCCAAAATAAGAAGCAACTCGATGAAAACAATTTTCCACTAGAAGAAACGAACGGCATACAACAAAATCACTCTCATTCTAGGCACTGTTTCTATTGTTGGCCGCTATAGTGCAGGCGCATTCACTATCTCAAATTGCCGTTCGTTTTTAAACTAAGCGGGGTGGCGGCATAACCCTGAGTGGCGTCATTCCCCCGGTTTCCCCTCAGGATCAGTCAAGTTTAGCGGCGGAATTCCATTGAAAAGTCTAAAAATATAAAAATAAATTTAACCCTTTATCTACTGACGGTACGTATAAGTACCATTAAAATAACTTGTTATAAAATTCATTCAATACATCGATTAGTTGTAATACAGTTTAAAATGAGTTATCGATGCATTACTTTATCTTGTTCCAAAAGCATGATGAGTTACACAAAAAACTATTTTGAAAAGGATGATTTCTTTTGCCTTTGCCTCTTTTCAGCTTTCTTGGCGTTGGGGTGGGAGATTTTTCAATTCGGAAATATTTCTCTAGTAAGAACATTCTATTGCTGCATTTCCTAATTCTACAAATTACTAAGAAAAATATTTAAAATGAAAGATTTGAGTGGGGTTATAAATATTGCACAATATCCCTATAAATTCAAATTTAATGAATCCTTCTAAATCATCCAGTCCTAAAATTTAATTAATGATTATGTAAATCTTTTAATGCAGTTTAAAAAATACACGAAAAATGCTTTAGAAGATAAAATTTTCATGAATTCATAATTGAGTATATAAAGGGTTAAACGATGAAACAGATTATTATTTTTTTAGAAGTTTATGTAATGTATACTAGTTGCGTGTGGCTGAAATTTAATTTTGCCCTGTGTCAATGGCTGGATAAGCTTTAGGTGTATTTTAAAAGTAACTGTCCGGTTAAGAAAGGTCTGCTTATGCATTTCGATAAGAACTTCGACAAGTCGTTGTTCCCATGACAACACTACTATTATCCTGTTGTCTCCGACACCAACACTATCGAATTCCGATGGACAGTGGTCAGAATCGGAACTTCATTTTGAGTTGGAAGCCTTTTTAGTCCAATAAATTTTGTTCTAAACCGTATAAAGCGATCATTCCATTTCATTATAGATACATATGTGAAATGCTTAGTAATAAAAGTATTTATTTAAGTTAAACTTACTTAAACATGTTCAGAATAAAATTTGACATAAAAGCGTACTTTTTTTTTCTTTAATTCAGTCGCCAACCGGTGATCAGATCAATCGCCCAATAAACGAAATTTTCATTGTTTTTTTACAGACGCTTTATCAAGGTTCTGCCGAAAACTTTATAAACATAAATATCCACATGAAAAGAACATTCTGTAATTTTTATCAGATTTTCCTGAGTAAGCCCGTAGGGAGACCTTCCTTGCCAGTACTAATATCGTGTTTTTTCCGATTTTGATGTCAGCCAATATTCTTAAATTCCGTTTTACGTTAAGCTTTTCGATGACTCTGGGGCCCTATTAACCCTTAAATGCGCGTTTTTGTATTTTGTTTCGAAATGATACGTAATGAAATTTCATACATGATACTCTGAAAGGTTTATAACACAGGAAAAATTATGTAAAAAATCGGAGGTATTTTTTCATATAATACGTCCATCTTTTCTTCTGCTGCACATCTGCAATACCAGTAAAAACTAATGTCGTGGGGCTGTTTTACGCTAAAATAATGCAAATTAATAAATACTTTAATAAGTATGTCTCCAAATTCCTTATTTTATATAATTGTTTATTTTATAAAACTTAAACCCTTTAATTCCCATAATAGAATACGTTCTAGAAATGACGTAGTCCAGAGAATCTGACTTGACACCAGAAAGTTCCAATGGTTCATTTCGCTTTATTTAAATACTGAATGTTTGTTTCTTAAGTAAAGCAAATATTGCTATTTTAAATTTCTGGTGTGAATTAGGTATATGCGAATAAAAAAAATCTAATAAATTCAAAACAGTGTTGTTTGCATACATGCAAAGCTGCGCACTAAAGGGTTAAGCTACAATATTTTGTGGTGGTGTTCTGTTTTTGCAAGCAATGTGCAACCATCGCCTTACACACACCTGTATTGTTCGCAAGTCATTTTCGCCGACCTCTGATACTTATTTCGCCCACATCCACTTTCTGCTTGAATTCTTTTGGCTTCGATGCCATTCATGAATGACTCGAGACAATTTTATATGTGAAAACCCAAGAAAGTTGAGATATTTTTGATTAACCGGAACAGGGCCCAAACTAAAGGGGGCATGTGGCCCGGTCACCAGAACGAAGGGGCGTCCAATGAGGATTTGTGTGTCGATTTTTCTCACGTCTATGCTTAACACGGTATTGTTAAATTTGTCCTGTATGCTAAAGCATAGAAGAATCTAAAGGATGATATAGCATAAGGATCCTGTATAAAGCGGAATTTTTTCCGATTCCGTTTCCAAGCTTTCAATGAATCAATTATTTGACAAAGCAGATTGCGTAGTTCAGTATTACATATTTTATGATTACATATTTTAAATTTTAAAATAAGTCTACTAGAAAATAAGTAAAATTCTCTTTGTAAATATATTTTGCGGATGAGGGGGTAGTAAAATCCATGTTTGTCCCGGGTGCAAAAAAGGCTAGTTTCGGCCCTGAACCGAAATCAATCTTTCTTGCGAGTCAGCACCCCTCCTCCAATGTCGTATCCCCCCCCCCCCTCCACTATAAATAGAAATGGTCATGGACAGAAATAGGAATTTCAAAGAGCCCAAAGAAATGTAACAGTCATCAGTGGCTGTGATCAATTCACGAATGAATAAGAGTTGAAGATAACGAATGGAATCGTATGAGGCAGGAAAAAATACAAAAATCGACTAAACCGAGATCGGCTGGCAAAAGAGGAAACTCGAGGTTTAACTCTTTATGCACTGACCGTACTTTTAAGGACCACTGAATAAAATGTAATATAAAATTTATTGACTGTCTGTTAATACAATTTTATTTTTCTTTCCACACAAATCCGATCCAATTTAGAAAGCGTATACAAACAATTGGAAATAGATATTTTTAAAAAGGGGTCATTTTCTTAATCATTTACATAGGTAAAGCTTTACTTAAAAAAAAAAAAAAGTTTATGTGAAACATTTTCAACTGCAAGAGCCTTTCCATTGACAGAGAGGATCCTAATACATTTAACCTTTAACTGATGTCGCTGAAATTGTCACATAACTAGTGTGAAGCGGTCTATGAGACCGCTCCATCGAAAGATGAATAAAAGGCGCGATTAACTCATAGGATGGTGTTTTTGTACTAAACATTTTGTACAGGACTGTTATAATAAAAATTCACCTATTCAAAAGTCTCTGGTGATAGTACTAAATTTTCAAACGGAACAAAATTTCGGTAGTGTTTGTAATTAAACTGAAATTTGCAAGTTAACCTATAAAATTTGAAAAAAGCTGCAGTCTGAGAGACCGGTAACATCAGTTAAAAGTTAAATACATTGCTTTTATAAGAAGTGTGCTTATCCAAAAGAGTATTTTTGGTTCATTAATCTGTTTTTTTTAATATTTTAGAAAAAATGTAACTACCGGTTTATTGAATCTGTTTTAATGAAAAAACGTATCGAAATTTCTCATTATTTAAAAATTCTAGTCTATCTTCCGATATGGAAGAAGATAATGATTGAGATGAAGCCATTTCTTGATCAATAACTCCGTCTATAAAGGGTTAAAGAGCTTGCGAAGTTCAATTCTAGGAAAGAGAAGCCAAAGGATACATTGTTTAAGAAATAGGCAAAAGGTCGTTATTCTACTTATGTAGTACTGAACTCTATTCTGATTTTCATTAAACGTTTATGTTTGTCCGCTGTTAAAATGTTAAGATCATTTTACTGTACTTTTACGTATTTCATGACATTCCCCCTGCCTAAAACTAACATCTTATGAATCTTTTAACCCCTTGAAGGGCATCGGTATTTACTTTTAATTCCCAAATGGCACATTCTCACCAGAATTTAAGACTTAAATGTTTCATATAATGCATACGAAGAAAAGCTTTTACTTAGTTTTATATAAAGTTGTTCATAAATACCGGTGTCAGTCAATCATTTTAACATTTTACCAAGAGAAGTGCTTTGCCCCTGAAGGGGTTAAAAGAATAAGCAAAAACTTTAAAGATGTCTTGAAGTTTTAAATTAATTTTTAGCTATCAAAGCCTGAGAGTTAATGTACCCGCCGGTTATGTATGTACGTAACGCGATAATTCTTGATAGAAATATCCGATTTGCTTCAATTTTTTTCTATGTTCATTCTGATAAGGCGCTTCCCTTTTGGGGGTTCATTGGTTAAGTATAAAGGGGTAACGTGGGGCTAATACCCTTAACTTAGATAAAAGGGTTTTTTATGCAGAATTATCAGATTTTCTTCAAATTGGATATACCGTTTAATTCTGATAAGGCGCTTCCCTGATTAGATTTGGAGGTCCATTTTTTAAACCTAAAGAGGGGAACGAGGGGGATAATACTCCCCTAAATTTAGATAAATGGGTTTTTCTATCCCATTTGCTTCAAATTTGGTATACCGGTTTATTCTGATAAGGCGCTCCCCTGATTAGATTTGGAGGTTCATTGTTTAAGTATAAAGGAGGGGGAATCGGGGGAAGTTAACCTCCCCCCACATTTATTTTCCGAGGGGCATTCTTTGAAATAAGGGTAGTATACAATTAGTGTGAATAGCCTGAGAGCTTAATGCTATCAGTTTAACTGGGCATTTTTCTTTTTTATTTTAGACTTTTACCAGAAGAATAATTTCTTTCATCACTTAACCATTTTCCTTTATAAAAAAATCAATGCAAAAAATACATAAAAAACTTAAACAGTTCTTAATAAAAATAGACTACCGAATCCCCTTAAATTATGAATTTGAAAATTTCGTAGTCAATTACAATGATTGTGTCAGTCAATTACAATACTTCTGTTTTTTTATGTAATCCCCCCACCCCTACACACACACCTTTTTTATATTTGTTGTAGAATTTGTTTTTCTTTTTTTTTTTTTTTGTTTCGTTGATTGCAGATTTTTTGTCCGTTGTTTTTTTCCTTTGGCTTCACATTTGAGATTTTTTTAGAACCTTCAAATAATACTATTTAACTAATAAAATAACATTAAAATAACAAATTATAAGTTACATGTGCACCGTAGATTTAATTCTAAGTGATGATTGAAATTGTATATTAGTTCATTTATACATGTATTCAAAGTTTACGAATAAAATTAGTCTTTTAATAGCTCTCGAATATTACAAAAATGCTCGCGATCTATTTTGTCAGACAGACAATTTAAAAAACAACTGTAAAACAATTCTTAAATTAACAAGTAAAAATCTAAGCAATCCATGATTTTTTTCACATAGTGTCACTGAGAAAGTTAACTGTGGTGGAAAGTTAACCTTTTGTTACATAGCAATAGCACTGGACCTGCAGGTGGTGGATGCAGTCATCGGAACACTTATGACACGATGGGAAATTTCCAGCAGCAAAGAGTGATGTCACTCTGGTTTGGAGTCTGAATTTTCTACCAGCATATTAACCCCAGATATAAATCATAAACATCAATTAAGTTAAAACTTCTTGAACTTAAAAACATGGCTTGTGTTCAAATTTATTGCATTACTAGCTAAAGTACCCGGCGTTGCCCGGAATTCTTCTACAGGGTAGATACACATACAGACGTAGGCGAAAAAAAAAAATCCCTGCCAGATCGGCCTACAGGCGGAGGTAGATTCCGAAGATAAGTATTCATTTCACGCACAAAAACTGAATCAAGATGAGAGATAAACACAGTTTAACAATTTTATCGGGCCGCTTTTGACGAGTTTTTAATTTAACTTTTCTGTAAGAGCTGGTTTTATGAGAATCATGTTAAGGGTGTCGGGGAGACCGGGGAAATGGCGCCACTCGGGGTTATGCCGCCACCCAGCCTATTTTAAAAACTAACAGTAATTTGGGAAAGTGAATGCGCCTGCACTATAGCGGCCAACCATAGAAAGTGCCTAGAGTGAGAGTGATTTTGTTGTACGTCATTCGCTTGTTCTAGTGAAAAATTTAGTTTTCATCTAGTTGCTTCGTATTTTGGAGCTTCAAATGAGTAGAGGTAAGCACCTTTTATTGTAACATTAGGTACTTAAGATAATAATACCCGTAATCTACATGCATTTGCCGACATTTTGATACAATTTGCTGAACAAGATCGGTTCTTCTTTCAGCTTTGCTGGGGGATTTCCGCTATACTGCCCTCTCGGGGTAATGCCGCCACCATTGCAAAGGGTAAATTTTCAATGAGAGTTAAATTGTAAGCTTAGCACATTAATAAATCTAGCTTAAGGAACATTGTAACTATTCATTATTTTGCTAAATTATTGCTTTCTAAATATTTTCAGTAGTTTATGTGTTTCCTACTATCCATTTTATGTATTTACTAGGTCATTAAGGAGCGGCGTCATTACCACGATACAGTAGCGGAATGACCCCAGTATCCTGAGTAATCCTGCCACTGTACAAAGTTTGAAAGAAAATTTTTTTATGCGTGCTTACTTTACAGTTATGATTACGGTTAAATTTATACAGATACTAGAGATAATGATTCATCTTTATAATTTTTACTATTAAAAAATAAACATTTTTTTGAGGTGAAAAAAATAAAATTCCCTTAAGATGTCGCCATTCCCCCGGTCTCCCCTATTCAAAAATTTTAAAACCTTCGAAATTCCACACCCTTGGGTCGATTTTGCCCATTTGCAATCCCCGCCGAGATAGGAGCCATCTCAATGCTTCTGGTGAGTTTTTAAGGCGATCATGACAACTTTTATCGTACGGACAAAATTGAGTACATACATGCGTATATATATAAACTTTTTAGGTGGGGGTTGTTTTGAATTCCTGAGGTCCTATAATGCAAAGTTATGAAGGAACTTTACTAAAGTCGCACCATGGTAACGACTGCAATGGATAGTATTTATGAAATCTACCAAAAATCATTTCAATTTAAAAACGCGTCTTCCCTAACAACTCAAAATCCACTTCCAGCAATGAGGATGAAGGGGTAGCCCTATTCTTATACACACAGCATCTGGGTGGACATCATCAACATCTCAGTGATGGGTTTGAAAGAGTCGCAATTTTAAAATACACCGAAAATGATCCCCCCCCCCCCCTTCTCTAGGCCTTCCTTGTGTAGAAATGCTTTGGAGGGAAATTCCAGTATAACAGACTAACAACCATAGGGGAAAAATAACTTTACCTTATTTAAGAGATAATCAGGGAATTAAAAGAGCTATAATTTGTAGATTATAATATAAGATAAATTAATATAGTTATGAATAGATTATTAAATGCAAATAATTATGATTAAAAAAGGGGTATTGTAACAGACAAACAGGAATGACCAACCTTTTCGGTCACCTTAATGTTTATCTGTATTGTGTATAAAATAAGATACAATTTATTATAACAAAAATGTATTTTCATTCAGAGGCAGTTCAGAAACAGACTTCTACGAAATTGGACCGTTGCCACACTATGGTTATGGAAAAATAGGTCATTTTACTTGTAACAGACCCACATCTAATAGGTAGCAGACAAACACATAAGCACAAAAAGAAACTATGCTGATTATAATGGATTTTATTGATTTTGACTCTTCAACTTTTTATAAAATGCATTGCAAATATAAAAAATATAGATATAATACTATCAGAAAATGTGTATTACCTATATGATGTAAAAAGAAAATACTAAAAATCGTAACATTGGCTTGGAATTGCACTTTTATGTGCCCCTGTCCAGGAACGATTTAGACATAGCCCATCAGCATCTTGGTGAACGTCAACATCTCAGCGATAGGTTTAGAAAAGAATCGCATCCTTAAAATACACCGAAAAGGACCCCCCGCCCCCTTTGTTCTTTCATGTCAAGAAATTCTTTTGAGTATTCTTGTAACACACTGTACATTCTACACACTTCCTTCATACCGAACAGGCCATCAGTAAACGTCCATAATGCGTAACAATGGCCTGGAAATCAGAGTCGAGAGACAAGAGTGAAACCACGGCACAGACGAACAGAATTCATTTTTCCCCCTCAACATGTTAGAAATTTTTAAAAGTGGGTTCTTCATATAATCAGCCCCATGAAGGAAAGTGACATTGTCATCCAAAGAGTCAGAAAAAAGAGTGAAATAGGTAGATTTATTTTATAAAACAGTAAGTAAGTAAGCACCCACCCTGGGAACCCGCTTTTGGCTTATGGTTAGGTGTAACCCCCAAGCCCAGGGCAGGGAAAAGTTTTACTACCTGCGGAAACAAGCCCAGAACCCCAGTCTCCGGGAAAGAAGACTTCAGAACGACCCGCCTGACACACCGAAGAGAGCACAAGAGGCAAGTGCCGTGTCTCCGGACCGCCTGTGAAAATTTGTGATTATTTAAGATGGCGATTCTTTACCAATCACAATTGGCTACCCTATTGTTTCAGGGCGAGCCTAGAAATATATTACGATTATGATTTATATGTTTTGGAATTTACGTACTATTTGAAAAAAATTTAAGTATTTACATTCATCTTTTCATTTGATAAGAAATATTTTTTTCCCTTTTTTTCACCCTTTTAAACAAAAATATTTATACATATTTACAATATTTCTAGTGGTATTTAAGTTCTTAAAAATAAAACAATCTCAAAAACACCCTTCCATACACCACGTGGACCCATGACATGTCCACCACAGGCAATCAGAAGAGGTAATTATTGAATGTATTTATATTGAATAAAAGAATATGGCTATTGAGAATATCGTAGTTAGCATAAAGTTTTTTAAGTTGTGCCGAGTCATTAATTATTTTTAGGATGTCCTGAAGGATTGTCGTTTCTGTTCTGTGAAATTTAAACTTCATGAATTTGCAGTTGCCGAAAATGTAATGCATCGGGTCTCCTCGACCACCACATTTACAAAGGCAAATGATTGTGGCATTCGAATACACTGTTGTTCCAGCCAGGACTTAATTTCTAATAAAAAAAGTACTGAAGCCCTAATATTCTGCTGCACTAAAACCGTAGCATCCCGCCACCACTCCAATCCGCATATTTACATTCTATACATTTGCAAAATTTAAAACATTTTTTTAAAAATATATATCTACCTGCATATATTTAATTGTCAACTATTCCACTTTTTAGTTTTTCACTCATTCCGAATACAAATCTCTGCCTAAATTAATGTTAATTAATCGCAGATTTCTGCACTTAAATAAGGTAAGGATTACGATTCGGAAATAGTGTTAACACAAAAAAGGAATTGCGCGCAGCTATCGAAAACATTAAGAAATTTTTTCCGAAAATCTTACGCCCCGTTTCATCGCCGTCTCCTACGTGCGCGAGACACTACGTCACATATAAGTGTTTTTATAGTAAATAATGCAGAAACTTGGAGATGGAAAGGAAAGGGTAATTTAGGCTTCGATTTTTTGGAATCGCTATTGCACTGGGCTCCGGAGGCCTGTATTTATTAAATGGTTACGAAAAACAGAATTGCCAGAACTTTGGCTCCGGTGGGCTCCGGCGCAAATTAGGACTAATAGCTTTTTATGCATACACTATTCGTTGATGTGTATGCAAACTACTAGAAAATTAAATATAATAACAGAGTGAAGCTTATTACAATAGAAAAATATTTCATGGACTACGAAACAGAACGCCATGTAGCGTAGAACTCACCTTTTCCAGAATTTAACTATTAAAATTTTACCGGATCCCATTTTCAAAGCCCCCTACAAATCTCTTCCTTTCTATATAAACAATAAGTATCGTAATCGCCAGCAAAAACAAATACACATGTATTGGCATACACATACACATTAACACATTTGGAATGCAAATGTTTCATTCTTTCTTTGGGTTTTGAACTGGCCCGATTTCTCATTTTTCCTGTTCAATGCAACAAGCTTGATAAAACAACATCGATATAAAAATGCTACGCCTATAAAATAGAAGCAAAATGGGTTTAATTATAGGCAAAGAGAAAAGATGTAAAACAGGTCCTGAAAGATGAGTCTGCAAGTCCTTGCATACATAGTTTCACTTTTTCAAAACGAACCTGCCCCGTATTGGTTAACCTGTATCCTAGGAGAGCAGAAATAGATTGGATGAATTTCAGGTTGAATGATCATAGATATATGCCCAATAAAAAGGACCTTCATTCTACTTTTCAAATCATGCATTTTTCCTTGCATGGTTTTCATAATGGTAAAATTCAAGTATTGGCTCATCCATTCCGGTTAACCCTTTATGCTCGGCTGTAGGGGAGAGTGAGGTGGAATGAGACAGTAGGTTTGTCTCTTTATGTATCATTCTAATCATTTCATCAATCACACATTAGATTCATCAATCACAATGGTACCCCAAAAGCTTCAGCTGAAAAAAGTAGCTGATCTGCATAAGCTTTCGATTGTATAAAAGAAAAGGATTATTTCAAGAATCAAAAGTAACTTTGCTTCATATACTTTGTTTTTTAATATATTAATGATTTTTTAATGATAATATATTAATGATATATATGATTTTTTTATGCGTAGATGTAATGGTTTCCTCATTTATGGAACATTGTACTGTATATTATCCCTAATTAAAACTATGCTTAAAAGCAGCATTTTTGTTTATACAACAAGTTTAACATAAAAGAAGGTAGAGGGAGGAATGGGACAGGCCAACAAAGGGAGGAATGGGACACGTCTAATTCCTTCTTTTTAATAAGATGAATGTAAATTGCTAATATGCAAATATTTTTCGAGGGCAGTATTTTAATTATAACATTATAAATATATTCATTTACTTCAAAATGTAAATAAATGAAACTGATGACTTTTAATGTCACCTGAATGACAATCCTGAATTTTCCTTCGTGTGATGAAGGTAATGGAATTTTAAAATGTAGAACAGACATTATGAACCTACAATCTTTGTTAGACTGTATATGTAGCGGACACTAGACTATTTGTGCCTTATCCTACATTGTTTTATAGCTATCCCATACCTCCCTGTTAGTGGGGAGGTATGGGACACATTTTGAAATTTTCAGTTTTTTTATGAAATTGCTTCTGCAAATTATGTTTCTATATTCTTCAAGGACATTATAAAGTGTTTCATTTTGCATTCTATATATCGAAATTTTTGTTTTTGTGTCAAAGTTGATTTTCTTATTTTCGTAAAAAGTGTCCCATTCCTCCCCACTCTCCCCTACATTAAAGTACCTTTCAAATAACTTGTTATAAAATTTATTTAATACATCGATTAGTAATAATACAGTTTAGAATGAGTTAGAGATGCTAAAAGCATGATGGGTGGCATAAAACAATATTTTTAAAAGGATTTATTTGCATCATTTCAGCTTTCTTGGCGGGTTCAATTCAGATATATTTCTACTGTAAGAACATTATATTTCTGCAATTTCTAATTCTATAAAATACTAAGAAAAAAATATTTTAAATTAAAGATTCGGTTGGAGTTGTAAAAACTGCAAAAAAATCCATATAAATTGAAATTTAATTACTTTTAATTGGCAAAATCCATCTAGAATTTATTAAATAATTGTGTCAATCTTGTAATGTAGTTTCAAAAATTCACGAAAAATGCTTTAGGAGGTGGAAATTTTCAGTAATTCATAATTTGAGATATAAAGGTTTAAGGAGTTCACTCCTTAAACCTCCGCCTTAAACTCCTTTGTATATAGTACTTCGTTTAAAATCCCTGCATCCTTATGGATTGACTACAAAGTTAAATTATCAAACTGAATATTTCATGTGAATATTTTTATATAGATATTTTCAGCTGAACAAACTCCTTTCTATATAGTACTTCGTTTAAAATTCCTGTATCCTTAGGAATTGAATAGAAATTTAAATTATCAAACTGAATATTTCATGTGTATATATGTTTAATCTTTTCCCGTCTATGTTTATATCATCATTTCAATGTAAAAGATGGAAACGTTAAAACAGATACTTATTATAGAGAAAGTATTTTGACATACATCCACCTATTTATTATTTTGCAAGATCTTTGTAATTTGTTTAGCAATAGCAATAATATCAGACAGATTAAAATGATTTTATTTAGTTTAAAGTTTAAAATACATAAATTGCAACAGAAAACTTTAATTGTACATATTTTCAGTTTAAGGGTTTGGTGACTGATATTTTGGCACATAAAATTGGTAAATGTTTCCTGAAGCGGAAAAAGGTTTACTTTTCAACAAAAAAGTTTTGAGAACTTACAGTTAAGCTCAATAATTTCACGCGACAATAGCCTATTTCTAGTTAAAAATGTAATAGTTATATCAACCTATAAATATAACAAAACACTGAGTAGAATTCTATTCAATGTTGGTAGCGAAAATCTGCAATATATGATACCTGTTGAATTTCGGATTTAAGTTCCGTATTTACAAGAAGATGACCCCCCCCCCCCCCCAAAAAAAAAAAAAAAAAAAAAAAAATCAATATTTTTAAGGCTGATTTAAATTTCAGTTTCAGATACAATAAACCATTCCTCCTTCTTTACCGACTGGAAACTACATACCTTAAATGATTTTAAATCTTTTCAAGTTAGTTTCATTAATTTCTTAAATACTCATTATTTCACTACAAATATTGAAAATGAAGTAACCAAGTAATATCTACCATATCTGATATCTGTTGAATTTTGGATTTAAGTTCCGTATTTAGAAGAAGATGACCCCCCCCCCCCCCCAAAAAAAAAAAAAAAAAAAAAAAAAATCAATATTTTTAAGGCTGATTTAAATTTCAGTTTCAGATACAATAAACCATTCCTCCTTCTTTACCGACTGGAAACTACATACCTTAAATGATTTTAAATCTTTTCAAGTTAGTTTCATTAATTTCTTAAATACTCATTATTTCACTACAAATATTGAAAATGAAGTAACCAAGTAATATCTACCATATCTGATATCTGTTGAATTTTGGATTTAAGTTCCGTATTTAGAAGAAGATGACCCCCCCCCCCCCCAAAAAAAAAAAAAAAAAAAAAAATCAATATTTTTAAGGCTGATTTAAATTTCAGTTTCAGATACAATAAACCATTCCTCCTTCTTTACCGACTGGAAACTACATACCTTAAATGATTTTAAATCTTTTCAAGTTAGTTTCATTAATTTCTTAAATACTCATTATTTCACTACAAATATTGAAAATGAAGTAACCAAGTAATATCTACCATATCTGATATCTGTTGAATTTTGGATTTAAGTTCCGTATTTAGAAGAAGATAAATCCCCTCCCCCCCCCCAAATATATATCATATTTTTTAAGGCTGATTTAAATGCCTTTATTTTGAATTTCAGTTACAGATACAATAAACCAATCCTCCCTTTTTATTTTCAAGATAGTTTCATTAATAATTTTTCTCATATACTCATCTCTATTTCAGCACAGATATTAAAAATGAAGTAACAAAGTTAAAACAGGTGTTCGTTTTTTGTGCAGTAGATCAAGCTGCTGGTCATTTTGCAATCCTCTGTAAAAAGATCATGCTGAAATGCTCCATACAGAGTGAAATAATAGTGTAACTCACAGCATATGTAAACCTTCTGTGCTTAGGAAATGCCACGTCTTTTAGCAAACGAAGATTCCTTTTCCGCATAGTAAAAACTCATTTCCATTTTTATTTATTACTCCCAAATTTCATGAAGTATGTACTTACTAAATAGAGATTTATTTGCAGTCATGTCAATGGCATAATTTTAATAGGAAATTTGAAGATTTACTTTAAAAAGTTTTGAATATTTTAAAGTACAAATATAAAAACAGTAATGGCTTCCGGAATGCTTCCAAAAGTCACGAAACATTAAAAGCACAAGCATTCCTTTCATCCAAACTTCTGGTTTCGAAAATTTATTCAGAAATACAGTAAAGCCTCCCTAAAGCGACCGCGTTCCGTTCCAATAAAAACGGATCGCTCCAAGAGGTGGTCTCTTAATGGAGGTCATGTTTAAATCTAGATTTAATTGTTGAAAAAAGGTGACTTAACTAAAATTTATTTTTCACATTGGGAAAAAAATATACTAATTTAAGTATCAAAACAAAAGTTAATTACCGCAGAGTTTAAAAAATGAATACATCGACGTTTGCTTTGATTTTACTCTATTATCTTTTATAACTTTTTTATTTCCAAGTCCTTTCGAAGTTCAGTCAATGAATGCAATTTTTGGGGGCGGAAACAAATAACGATTTCATTCAATTATCTATGTCTTTGAGAGTTTCCTGACAGAACGGGGCAGGGGAGTTTATGGACCGTCGTTTTTAATGTGTCAGAGTTCAATTCATTGCCTAAAAAGGTACAAAGTTGTTTAAACACTTGAAAGTTACCGGAATAAATAAAAAATCAAAACGTAGTTTAGAAGTTTGAGGAATAATGCACTCTTCGGAATTATTTTTCTAATAAAGCCTTCAAGCAACCAGGATAAAACGGAATTTGTTTCATTCTCTTCAAAGAAATGGGCCGCTCATGGAGAGAGTTCAACTGGGTTGGTCTCTGAATGGAGGTAAGATGAGTATTGAGCCTATGGGAATAAATTTCGTTCCATGAAAAAGGGTCGTTCAGGGAGGTGGTTGCAAAGGGAGAGATCATGCATTCCTATTAATAGCTTTAAAGGGGGCACTCTTAAACTCCAGATAGAACTATCATTCTTCCCGCGGTCTTTCTGTTCGGGTCAGGCGGGTAATATATGAAGAGGAGAACTAAAAAATAACAATGCTTTCAAATAAAGTTTTGAAACGTATTAAAAGCGATAGTTTCATATTGGCTTTACGTTAGGCGTTGACAACCGAAAAAATCGCCAAATTTCGCTATTGACAATCAGCCTTTTTGATTCTGTTCATTTAAGTGGATTAAGCTCAAAATTCGATGGCATGTCTTAATTGTTTTGACGTGTTTTATTTATATTTTATTGTTTGAGGATGGATGAAAGTTTTAATTTCGTTATGGTATGTCAGCTGGAATCCAATGATCGGCTATTTACATTAACTGCAAACGGATTTATCTTTCGTAATCTGACAAAGGTAGACTTGAAAAAAAAATACATGCTTGAAAATTAACTTAAAAACCATAAAAACGGAGCAAATTACGACGAAGTTTTCAAACAAATTGCATTTGAAAAGAACATTTTTTCCCCCTTATTCGCGGTGTAAAAATTGAAAATATCCGATATTTAGAAGTTTAAAAAATTGCAATAAAAACAGAGACGTCGCTATAAGTATTTATTGGGGGAGGGGGGGAGCAGGGAGAAATTCAACAATTTCCAAACGTGAAAAAAAATCCTTTCCGAACAAACATACTGAAACTAAAAACATAAAAATTGAACTCTATGATGAATTATGTGAATACTCCATAAAAACTACGCTCATAGGATGGTACAATATGGATTAGAATCAGCTGTTTAATGAACAGGTGTAGAGAAATTAAGGTCTCGTAGATGAATGATATTTTCATAGAATAGAGAAGCACAATGACACATTGAGTCTTGCTTCTTTCGTTTTGTATTTATTTTTATTATTTATACTCTTACAACACTCAAAAAAGAAGTCGCCAAAAGAATAATAAGTTCATACTTGTCTTACTATTATTTTTTTTAAAAAGAAAAAGTCTTACAAAAATCTGCAATTTCCCAACTCTAAGCCCAAATTTCCCAAGTTCACAAATACTGGAGGGGGAGACTTCCCCCCCCCCCATGTCAACGCCTCTGAATAAAAGTTAAATTGAATCGCATGTTCTTGCCACCGTCAAAATGACGTCAGCGCTACTCACGGACGCCTTTTGTTCTTTATAATATAGACAAACAAATTAGGAAACAAGTCAATAAAACGTCCAAAACTTTTGGAACTGCTATATTAACAGAAAATCTAACTTACCCAGATAATGTAAATCATTGCTACTAACACTTCGAAAATATTATAAAAACTCATTTAAAACCAGAAGCTAGAAACTATTTCAATTAGCATTTACACAAATTGGTTACTTTAAGAATTGTTAGTTCGAAGTTTGTGTTGCATTAAACAGGCATTTTAAAATGAAACACACTTAGGCTCAAAATTCTTCCAATAAGTTAAATCACCGACCTTACAAGAATATGCACTCCAAAAATGAACAGAAAAATTATCTTAATGGGCGTTATCATAATAATCCAACTCTCATACCTCTATAACTATGCCAGGATTAGTCCACGCATTCATCGTAGAGCCTTTCTTCAAGTCTTTACAACACCAGTTCGATGATATCTGTCTACACATTACAACGACAGTAAGAGTCTTGGTACAATACCGAACAATACTGAAATATCTGTCACTCACCAAATTTGGAAAAATTGTTTACACGTGTTCCATATTTTGTTACAAATAACAGCAAACAAAAGGACATAATTATCGACGCTGTAGCTAAATCTCGATATCGAACATTATCTTAGCTTCCACAGCAGCAACACACTTCGAAGAGCTTGTTCAGCAACCACGACCACTTCGCCCGGGCGTGAAGGAGGTAGGTAGGTAGTGGGGGGAGGGGCTTTGGGACCTATAAGCGTGAAGGAGACAGATGCATATGGAGTGGGATATATTTTAACATACAGTTACGGTGAATTTGGGAGCTAAATACTCAGCAGCTTTGTATTACCCTCACTACAGCGCCGAGAATACCTAGTGCGGAAATATGCTATCCAAACAGTGCTAAAAATTTGTATCTCTTAAATGTGCGACGATACTGCTAAATTACCAAGTGTCAATCGCAGCGACATCTGCGGGATTTGCGTATTACTAGTATTACATTGTATAGAGTAGCAATATCTTGCAGTTGTAGAAAATATCCTGCAGATGTCGCTGTGATCTGCATATTGCAGCAGCATCATTGCACATTTAAGGGATACAATATTTTAGCGGGTTTTTTTTTAAGTATTACAGGGATAGCCGATTTCCACACTGTGTATTCTAGTCGCTATAACCGAAGTTTCTGTCACTCCCAAATTTGGAAAAATTGTTTACACGTGTTCCATATTTTCTAATAAAGAGCTTGTTCAGCAACCACGACCACTTCGTCCGGGCGCGAAGGAGACTGGGGCATATGGAGTGAGATTTATTTTAAACATACAGTTTCGTTATCTAGTTACGTTGAATTTGGAACTAAATACTCAGCAGCTTTGATCCCTCAGAGTAAAGATAATAAGAGATTATATGACAAGTCTGTGGTATTACCCAACATTTTTATTAGATAAATAAGGCAGTGTTCCGCAGAGTGTTTTTAAAAAGAGAATAGCAACATATGCACAGAACGAATGTTCAGTTCCAAAGTTTTTGTCCAATCTATGACAGCCTATTACAGAGCTTGGTGATAGCCTAGTCTCTTCCTTCGCTTGAAAAATAGTGTTTTTTATACACTGTTAAAAATATCATAAAAAATTACCTCTGTTTTTAAAGGCTATCTATTTTCTGACCAATGAGAAAGCTCCATAGACGTTTAAGTAGCGTTCTCATCGGTCAGAAAACAGATAGCCTTTATAAACAGAGGTAATTTTTCACGATATTTTTAACAGTGTACAATGGAGGATATTCCAAATATGGGTTCGATTAGAAAAAAGTCACGTGATACCGGTAATTTACCCAAGGAACTTCTAACTGATAAGAAGGGAAGATGCTACTGCTTTGCCTGATGAACTGTTTCATTGGCTAGCGGGGATTTACATTACACGTCTGCGGAGCCTTCCCTTCTTTACGCTAGACGTTTTTACCTTGATCACGTGATCAAAACGTAGATGGAATATCCTCCATTATAACTTTCATTTTGATGCATTTTCTGATAGAAATTTTGGTGAGTGATTTGTAATTGTTAAATATTTGCTAAATAAATTATGTCCTTTTAGCAGTAAACTGCATGTTAAAGCAAATATTTTTCTTTTTCACTGTATTTAAAGTTAAAACTTTTTTAATCTATATTTTATAACATTGGAAATTATTTTTTTAATCTATGTGTGGCACATTATTTTTCTTTAAACTTGTTTACACTTGAGAAACGTCATTAGGGAGAGAACTGCTTGTTAAGTTATATTTGAATCCCACCACTGTTTTTTTTTATAATGTACTTTGTTTTTTTGTCGAGCTGTTCAAGTGAATCAGTCAGCCTACCAAAACAAGTGAAAACATAAACAAAAAAAGCCCAAGCACGTGATCATAAGCTCAAAGATTTTTTGTGGGTCAAGTGAGCGAAGACCGGGCGTAAAATTTGCTGCTGAATGGATTTATATCTGATCACGTGATACTTTTCATGAATGTTTTGGATTTTGTCTGAGTGCATATAGACATGTATTCCTATTACGAGAGACATTGTTTGGAAAGGTAAGAAGATTTAGTTATTGGTTTCACCTGTTTTGAACTATAAAATTATGAAATAATTAAAGTATTTCGAAATTCCTTACTTCTTTAAAGCCTACTCCATGAGGATTCCCCCTGCGCCCGGGCGCGCCCGATTTGCGTCGCTGAACAAGCCTAAATAACAGCAGACAGAAGGACCCAATTACCGACGCTGTAGTTAAATCTCGATATCGAACATTATCGTTAGATTCCACGGCAGCAGTACGTTTCATACATACTGCGTCATTTCTGAACGCTGTCCATTTTGATTTTAAACATGTCGTAGTTTCCATAGCAACTATACTTTTCTCTTTTTTTTTCTCGGAACCAATGATATCGAAATCATAATGAAAACTCTCAGAATCAACTTATATCTAATAGAGATGTACAAAGTGACGTCACGAAAAGGATTTTACTGCTGCTGTACACTATAGCGCCTAGAATATATAGTATGGAAATTGGCTATCCCTGTAATACTTAAAAAAGTTCTAAAATACTGTATCCCTTAAATGTGCAACGATGCTGCTGAAATATACAGATCGCAGCGACGTCTGCAGGATATTTTCTACAACTGCAAGATATTGCTAGTCTATACAATGCAATACGAAATCCCGCAGTCGCACATTTAAGGGATACAAATTTTTAGCACTGTCGGGATCGCATATTTCCACACTAGGTATTCTAGACGCTGTACTATAGCGGTCTGTAAAAAAACATACGTGGAATGCACCGCTACAGCGCCTAGAAGATACAGTGTGAAAAACGGCTATTCCTATAATGCTTTAAAAAGTGCTAAAAACTTGTATCCTATAAATCTCCAACAATGCTCAGCGGCAATATGCTGATACGAGCGCCATTTCGTAACTCTTTTCAATATAAATCCTGTGTTTTAAAAAATTATAGAATGTTAAATATCGAAAACTATAAATACTAGTTGCGTAGCAACCCGTTGTGTTGCTTTTGAATTGCATGAGACAATCGATCTTTTTGCGAAAAATGAAATCTTAACTGTATTGTAAATTCAGAAAGCCATTACAATATTAATTTTATTAAATACAATATTTCAAATAATAAGTTATATTTACAATTTAAATCAAAACTTTTCCAATAATAATGCACATATACTATAACTTTATTTTTGTAAAGCTTTTCGCTCTTCCAAGATTTTGCTTTGAATTTCGGAGTTGGTAGAAATGATGTCATTTGGGTCAACTTATACAAAAATGAATTTGTTTGGACGAATTTATTCAGAAGCATTTTATATTTATGAATTAAAATAAATATTTAAAGAATTATTTTTTTTCTCACTAAAACGTTTCATTTTTAATGTCCGCGTCTGCAATGTTTTATTGCAGTTGAAAATCTACTTTACGATTTTAAATTAAATGAAAATAACGTGCGATGTTTTTTTTTCTTTTGACGTCAACAGAATTTATCTCAATGTTCCAGTCGAGAATAGAATTTGTGTTTCTAAAATAAACGGATTCCTGAAGCTTGAATATGTGTGAGTTCGCATTTCGTAAAATTTTCTTGAAAACTACAATAATTTTTTCACTATTTATTCAAATATACGTTAATTTCAATTTAGAAATGATTTCAAACAATGATACCTAATAATCCTTGTCATTTTCTCTTTTCTCTCTTTTATCCACAAAAATGGAGCAATTTTAGTTTCCATCATTACGGAAATGTCATCAAAAATAACGTAAAAATTTATATCTCGAAAACTAATCAAATTTAAAAATTCTACGACCACTTTTAAAATCCTCGGACCCATGCGGATAACTGGTGTTAATTTGATCCCCCAACATTCCATATTCCAGGAGGAACAGCTGTGATATACAAAAGGACAGCCACTTTTTAATATAATAGATTGATAAAGTTTTAATTTCGCTATAAAAAATTAGTCAGGGACAAATGCTGAATTATTTATATTATTTTAAGTGCAAATGGCTTATTCCGTAATGGAGCCTGTACGCAATGGATATAGATTAAAAAACATTATTCTTGAAAATTATTTAAAAAGACATAATAAATAAATCAATTAAGATAAAGTTTTCAAGAAAATTGCATTTGAAAATAGATTTTTTTTCCAATATAACGGGTCCCTATGAAGATGCGCGATGTTTAGAAATTCAAAAAATTGCAGTAGCAAAGATTGCAAAACCGACATTTAATCGTCAAGCGTTGCCATTCTCAAAATGACGTCAGCCTTATGCACGGACATATTTTTCCTTTATAATATAGATAGATTTTCAAACGTGAAGTTCCGTTTGTCAGATAAAACTTTGCATGTGAAAATTCATTCTTTTGGCCTGAGGGTCTAATTTCAGTACCGCGAAATACAAATTCCAGAAACTGATGTCTTTTAGATGTATTCATGTAAAAATATATAGTTTTATCAAAGAAAAAGATTGTTTTCTTTTAAATATGTAACTTACTGAAGCGTTACGCCAAGTGTTTCAAATTCGGTATCAGTCGAATGAAAATATATTGTAACATTAGCTTTATGAGCGAAAATGTTTTTTAAATAGTGACGTCATTTTCTGTCCAGACTTAAAATAAAGTTATTTTTAATTGTAATGAGTAAATGGTATCAATAAGGATAAATAAACTCCCCCAATATTTCTTTTTTTGTGCAACAGTGGAAATAATACGATGGCTACCATTTTGATGAACTTTCAAAAAAACTTTTCAAATTAAATTAAAAAAACAAAAGTGAAAATATTTAGAAAAATAGCTAGTGCGAGGACATCTACAAATGAACAGCTTTCATTTAAAAAAATAATTATTAGCAAAATTGGTACAGTTGAAAGTTCAGGGAAGATATCTAAAAAAGGTATCTTGTGTTTTCAATATATAGATTATTTTTTCTCTTTTACTTTAACAGTTGCCTAGCAACTCTATTTCAGACAAATTACATTTAAAAGCACATATTTTTCCCAATTCGGGTCTAAAAATTTAAATTGTTCTATTACATATATGTTAAATTCGTGCTTTTTTTATATATTATTCTTTTATTTGTTTATTGATGAAGCTTTAATTTCGTTGTAGAAAATTAGCGGGAGAGAAATTCTGAACTTTTTTTTTATGCGCAAATTGTTTATTAATATTTCGCAATGGAGCCGACACGGCAAAATCATTTAATTTAAAATAAAAACGAAATAAAGCCAAAACTCACTGGGTTTTATAACAGACGATATTCTTGACTTAGCACGGATTTTAATTTCAATTTTTTTCGGTTTTTATGAGAAAATGGCAACAGAAAGATACAGCAATCTACTATTTTCATTTTTCCCCCTTTACTTTCAACAGAAATGGAGTACTTCAGCTGCCACAATTACAAAAAAAGTAATAAAAACTACAAAAAAATTAATATCTTAAAATTAAAATGAGATACAGCTTTCAAACAAATTGTATTTAAAAGAGCAATTTTTTCGTTATACGGTGGTGTAAAAATTTAAAATGTGCGATGTTTAGAAGTATAAAAATTTGCAGTAGAGAAAATTACAAAACCCAAAATTTTATTTCAAATTTCAAAGTGTTGCCATTCGCAAAATGACGTATGCGTTACGCACAGATATGTTTGTCCTTTATAATATAGATAAGATATTTTAGTCTATTATAAACTAGTTTAGTTAAGGAATGACGTGAAATAGGTTAAAGAGTCTCTTTTAGAATGACTATCGTTTTTAAATCACTACGATGGCGCTACGATCGACATCTTGTTATTCAGCATCGTTGTACATTTATGGGATTAAATTTTTTAGCACTATTTTGTAGCCGTTTTCCACACTGTATCTTCTAGGCGCTGTAGCACCGCGGTAGCCTGTCTTTTTTGTTAGCC
>OZ010797.1:2001222-2148222 GCA_963932465.1 Maratus speciosus | reverse complement strand
AGTGTCCTCTCGGGTTAATGCCGCCACCATGGCAAAGGGTAACTTTTACAATTGAGTTAATTTGTAAGTTCAGCACATTAATAAATCTAGCTTAAGGAACATTGTAATTATTCATTAATTCTGTTAAATTACATTGCTTTCTAAATATGTTCAGTATATTGTGTGTTTCCTAGTACCCATTTTATGTATTTTCTAGGCCATTAAAGATTGACGTCATTACCCCGATACAGTGGCGGAAGGAAAGACCCCCAGTATCCTGGGTAATCCCGCCACTGTACAGAGGTTAAATATTTTTTTTTCATGTGTGCTTAATTTACAGTTATGATTACAGTTAAATTTAAACAGAAGGTGTCACCATTCCCCCGTTCTCTCCTACATTACATAAACTTACAGGAAAATAAACTGTTTCATCCTTTAAGTTTAAATTTATTAGGTACTCATTTAACTAGCCATTTCAAAATGCATTAAAATCTCTTGGAGTGGGCGAGAGAAAATGTTGCTCACCCCATGGCGTGGCGCATTCATCTTTTCACTCTAAATACAGCAGAACCTCTTTTATCCGAAATTCTTTTAACCGAAACTTCGATTAACCGAAATCCATTTTTGAAGCTTTTCTTTTCTTTTTTTTACTATCTCATTCCATGTGTGAAAAATCCATTTTGAAAGCTTTTTTTAAACTACCATATATATTCCTTGTGTGCAAGCGGTCCTTTCCAAACTAAGAGTACATATAAATATTTTCGATCCCCTTTCTTAGAGTTCTTTTCAATTTAACTTGAGCTCTCGTAAGCTGCGGAGTGGAACGAAGAAAACGAACAAATTAGCAGTTTTGAAGTTTTTGAATTTTCTGCAAAAGGTTTCGCATGGCTGGAGCAGCAGATACTGGTGATGTAATAATATTAGAAACTCCGTGATAGAGCTTCAAAGCAAAGGCAATCGAAACTCCAATAAAGAAAACATTTTTTCAAACCCTTGTGATCTATGTAAAAGGTACTTATTTTCAAAATTAAAATTCTGGTAATTTTTTCTTGTTTCTATTTTACTATTGCTTTATTTTTATTAAGCATTTGTTACCATAATACAAAAAATCGCATATATAATCCTTAATCTTAAAATTAAAGTCTTCTCGATTATCCGAAAATTTCGATTTTCCGAAAGAGGGTCGGTCCCGATGACTTCGGATAATCGAGGTTCTACTGTAATCGAAAATATTTTATTTCTTAGACTTTTTAATGGAATTCCGCCGCTAAACTTGACTGATTCTTTATTATATACATATGTATTTTCATTAGCAGTTTTTTTTTTTTTTTTTAATTATTATTCTGAGTATGCCTACCATTTGCCATTTGAGTAGCAAATGGTCAAAATATTTTAGCTGTTTAGTCTATAAATAATCAATTTTCATGCATATCTGTAAGTCCAAAATTATCATAGAATATCTCCCAATCGAAAAAGAAGTGACACAGCTAATAATGACTAATAAATGACACAGAATAAGCAAACGATTTGCATTTTTAGGTGTGTTCGTAATTATATAAATACGTACCACATTGTCGCCGTTCAGTTTGTCTGTCCGTCCGCATATAACAGAGCAAAAAACCACCTAACTGAATGGTCTGAAATTTTAAATGTATACTTGTTTCAAAACTTTGTCGACTAATTTAAAATTTTACGAAAATCATATGCATAGTTTAATGACAGAGGCAGTCAAAAGTTTTCCGTTACAGGACGGTCCATGGGGAAAAAAATGTCAAGTGCATTTTAATGATGTTACAGCCTTCCGAATGACCCAAAATTTTAAATATATAATGGTTACGAAATTGTGTCGAGTCATTTCAAATTTTATGAAAATCGGATGTATAGTTTACTTACAGGGACAGCTTTCCGTTGCATTACGGTCCATGGGAAAAAAATATTTCAAGTGCATTTTAATCACGTGACAGGCTTTCGAACAGAATGAAATGGATAGTCACTTATGATGTGCACTCAAATATACATTCAGTACACTATGCGGTGCAAAAAATATTTATAAAACTAGTTATATTAAGAATACACCTCACTTGCCACGTTTCACGAGCAATTTCCAACTTGTTTTAAACTGTAACATAAAACTATAGGACTCAGCTCCGCATGCAGCTATAAAAACGTACAGAAAGCAATAAAAGCTTTATGAATTTAGAATCCTTTTGACCCCTTCTTTTGACTTACTTCTGGGGTGGCCAAGGGACACAGAAGTAGGAGAGAAACATACGTTTTAATCCAGCAGGGAGGCTTATTGACGCAGGATCTCCTCCCAGCACCGCCTCCTGGATCCTGTGAGACCAACGATAGAAGTCGCGACAACGTACTTCAACACAATAACGTACTTTGGATTTTTTTCAGTCCCCGGTACGGTATTCTATTTCTTTCTCCCAGCTTATTTTGTGTCGTCTTAAAATAACGTTACCTTGTATAAGCCAGCCATAAAACAAAAGCCGATGTTTCGTTGTGCGATGCAATACGCTACACCCTTTTTTAAAACTTCTAAGCATCACACATTTTCAATGTTTATACCGTCGTATTCGAAAAAAAGTACTTTTTAATGCAATTTGTTTGAAAACTGCATCTCCATTTATTTTTGAAATATTATTATTATTATTATTTTTTTTTTTGTAATTTTTAGCGATATTTGTTTCATTTCGGCAACTCAAGTACGCCATTTCTGTAGAAAGTAAAGGAAAAATAGTTGAAAAATAGCAATTATATCTTCTTGTTGCTACTTTCTCATAACAACCGAAAGAAAATGTAATTAAAATACGTGCTATTTTGAAAAAAATATAAATGAATGACTTATGATAAAACACGGAGTTATCATAAACTATATTTAATTTTAAGTATCTATATTAATGCGAATGATGTCATTTTACATAAAATAAAAGCGTGTGCTTTAAGTCTTAAAATTGAAATATGTTTTGCACTACAGCAGAGTCCCGATTATCAGAGTTATTTTTTTTTTTATGCGGACTAGTGGTTTCTATTATTATGAAACAGCCATTATAAATGAAGCGTTAGGTGAAGATGAAAGATCAGACGTAAAAAGTTAGAACTATGATTTTCTGGTCAGACAGAAAATCGGAGTTCTAACTTTTTACGACTGATCTTTCATCTTCACCTAACGCTTTATTTATATTGGTTGTTTCATAATAATAGAAACCACTAGTTCATCAGAAGAAAATGACGTAATAGAAATGTCGGGTGCGATACTAAATTCTGAAAAAGCAAAATTCCTGTTCGCTACTTTTTTTCCGGAAAATGTAGGATTGTTTTGAGGGGGAGGTGGGAAGGGGGGGGGGCGTAAGGAATTTTTAATAAGAGGAGATCGGAAATATTTTTTGGGGAAAATATTTGAGATTTTCTTATTTATTTAAAAGTACTTGATGATCAATTAAAAGAATTGGATCACTTTTCGATTTTTTTCCCTACTTTTTATTCAGTTTGGACGGTTAACGCATTTCACAGAGTTATAGAGATCAAATTAAATGTTTTTATTAAAATATTAAAAATAAACATCCACAGTCATGTTACATCTTTCCCGGCCCCTCCTCCCCGCATTTTTGAGACTGACCCTAAACCGTGGGGCTGGTTAAATAAATTAAAGTAAGGTGAGAGAGAAACCACGATGAAAATGACAGTATAGTGAACTTTATATTAAAGCACAATGGATGTGGATAGGTATTGAAATACGAAGACAAAACACCCCAGAAGAAAAAAATTAACTTAACCCATTTGTGCTTGAATTTTTGTTTTCTCAAATTTGTTGTTAAAATCCCTTTAAAATGAACGAAAATGAACTGGAAGAATACTAAAAAAATTACGCTGAAATATTTCTGTATTTATTTGATAAAATGTAAATGTATTATAAATGGCAATATCCATATGTGGAAAAATGCATAATTATGTTTTGTCTAAATTTATATAAATTAATCTTTTAAATTGTATATTATATGCTATAATTAGTATTTTTATGAATTACTAAAAAATATATTTATTTCTTTAAAGAGGCTAATAACATTATAAGTATTATTAATAATAAATTAAGAATAAACTTATTTGAGGCTAATAAACAATTTATTTCAAAATCATCTTGGAAAGGACTTTACATCAATAACTGACCCTAAATGTCTAATAGAAATATATACCCATTTGCGCCTTGCGCCCTCTGTTGTGTACGTTACAAACATGCATAAAAAATAGGCTTGAACCTATAATTGAGCGATTAACAAAATATATGTATTTCAAAGAAGTCTATAAGCTAAGATTATGACTTATTTATTTGTATCCTTGATACAAAAAATACAAAAAAAAATTACTTTTTACATTTCGCTGTCTTAAAAAATGAAAAATCTTTAAACACCGAAAAAGGCCTTCATTGAAGCAAAAAAATATCAATCTTATGCTGTCATCTCTCGGTAACAGATAAAGTTATTTATAGACAACTACTTCATACTATTTTCATGTTGTAAAGAAGAAGAAAATTTCAAAAATTTATAAAAATTCGAATCGTGGGACGATAGGCATAAATGGGTTAATCAATAAATTGGAAAAGGCTCTTTCTAAAGGATTTTAAAGACACCGTTTAGAACAAAACGCGACCCATTCGAATATCTGTCTATCCATTGGGCGATAGGAAAAACTGAGCACATGATTGAGTTGAAAATTAAAAATTTAGTTCAAAAGCTTAAAAATTAGCAGCTATAATTTTGAAATGTGACTTAATTTTTTTAGACACTAATACATTTACTTGATTATTATTAACATGCTTAGAATATAAAGTTGATGTTGTGCAACCACTCTTTTATAAGGGCCATTCCATAAAAAATGGACAAAATGTCACGCACGTGACACTTACATAAATACATACAGTAAAACCTCCATTAAGCGACCACTCACTGAACGACCCTTTTTTCATGGAACGAAATTTATTCCCCATAGGCTCAATACTCATTTTTCCTCCATTCAGAGAGGATCCCAGTTGAACTCCCTCCAAGAGCGACCCGTTTCTTAGAAGAAAATGAAATTCCGTTTTTTCTTGGTCGTTTGAAGGTGTTATTAGAAAAATAATTCCGAAGAGCACATTAGTCATCAAACTTCTAAACAAAGTTTACATCTTTTTTTTTTTATCCCAGTAACTTTTAAGTATTTAAACACTTTATGCCTTTTTAAGCAATGGATTGAACTCTGAGGACACTTTAAGAATGACGGTCCATAAACTCCTCTGCTCTATTCGTCAGGAAACTCGCTAAGAAATAGATAAATAATCGTCATCATTGGTTCCCGTCCGACAAAAATTGCATTTATTGACTGAACTTCGAAAGGACTTGGAAATAAAAGTTATGGAAAATAAAACAGTAAACAAAGCAAACGTCAATATATTCATTTTTTAAACTCTGAATTAATTAACTTTTGTTTTCACACTTAAATTTTCATATTTTTTTCCTAATGTGAAAAATAAATTTTAGTAACATTGTTATCTATTTTCAATTCCTACTACTAGTTCACACTCTCCCTATATATATGTATCTTGTTCAAATTTTCAATCGTTAATAAAATACTTATTATTCATCCACTCAAGTCCAAATATATTTTTTTTAACTTGTAGTGGATGACACTTGATGTTAATACAATTTTTTCAAATATTAATTCATTAGTATCTTTATACCTATAAGGGGGGTTACCATAGGAGGGGACCCTGTTCTCTCGCCCAATACCGCCAAGTTCATTGCCTACTTGGCGACAAAAATGAGTCGCCAAAAGTGACGCCAACTGGGCGATATCTATAATATTTCACCAAATTCCCATAGACTCCCATTGTAAACCAGTAGGGTTTACTTGCTTATAGAAAATCAACCAACTGAGATATTTCAATGCAACAAAAACTAATATTAGCTTAAGGGATTATATTCAATTTTTCTTTGACCTAAGTAGGAATTTACTTTTTTTTAATTACTTGTTCAACAATTAAAATCTAGATTTAAACATGACCTTCATTAAGAAATTATCTCTTGGAGCGCCCTTTTTTAATTGGAACGGACCGTGGTCGCTTTAGGAAGCTTTTACTGTATACTTAATAACTTATACGTTGTTAAAATATAAACTATACATTTAAGACAACAAAAAACCCTGGATTTTCATATTCACATCAGTTGTTTTAATTTGAGGATGTAATAGCATTGTTAGGAAAGCTGTTGCACACGTGCTCCTATACACATGGCTCCTATACACATATTGGTTTTGTATATGAATTTTTCATATTTCATGACTCTTACAGGCTACTAGGACAAAATTTATTTTTAGGGAAGAACAAAAATTGAAACGCATTTCCATCTGTTAAGTAAAATATAATTATTTTGAACTGTTTAGTCTATCCATAAAATTTAGTTGTACATTATGTAAAGATATTGAAATTAAAATACATTTGCAATACTCATCCCTTAGCGGAATGTAATAGAAATTTTTAAAGGAGAAACAAGACCTGTCATTTTCTACACTGTCAAGAAGTTACAATGCTTCCTTTATGAAACCCCGTTTAGAAATTCGGCATTTCCTATAGAAGTAGGTGTATTCTCCATTTTTCAGGACTACTTTCAGAAAAAACCCTCTCAAAGATGTATTTTAGAAGAATGCCCCATCCAATACCACATTCCTGGCCAGAAATGTTATTCGAATCAATCAGTCACCCTAAAGGCTTGTTCGACCATGTCAAGCTTTATCTAAAAGAAGGAAAGGTTGTATGATATTGTATTAGCCAATGAAAAGTAATTCCTGTCTTAACACATTCACGCCGACGTGCATCACCGGTGGTTCACGTTCGACTGTCCCATCAGGCGGCGTGCACTACCTGTGGGTCCAATTGAATATTCGAATATTCAGTAGTACAAACAATTCAATATTATAAACTGAACATAATTGTTTATTCATTTCGATGCAGATTTTTGAAGCATTCTAAACAGAGTGGCCGTACAACGGTTACAATGCTAGTTTGATGTGTTCAACCTTATTTTTCTTTTATTTTCCTAAAATTCTTGGCAACTCCCATTTTTTCAGAATCGGTCCATTTTTTCAAAGGTGAGATATAGGCTTTTAAGACGTTGGCCGAAGATCGAATTGGGCGATGAGAACTATTTTTAATTTGTAATGGTTTTGTTTTAAGAGGTCTCAGGACTCTTAAAGGTTCAAAATTTTCGAAATTTTAATTTTTTGATGTTAAACTCTTGCCTTTTCTGAACATTTTGGTGTAATTGTTTCCTTCATATTCCCATTGGAACAGAAGTTATGGCTTTTCGAATGATACCCGTTCCAAAACTGAAGCGGCGTTTCCGAAAGTTTAAAGTCTTTTTTTCTCCAAATGACGTTTTTGGGCTAACACGCAGAGTATCTCAAACTTAGGAATATTTTTTTCATGAAATTTTCAAAATATGTTTCATGTTAGTATAAACTGAACCTAAAATTTCCTTTTCATTGTTCAAAAAAATATTTTTTAAGTGATTATACTGTCGAAATTTTCGAAATTTTATATTACCTCAATACAACTTTTTATTAAAAATATAAAAATGCTCTAAATCCAAATTTATTCAATTTCAGAGTATTTATTATTACAATCTGAAGTATAAGTAAGCACCAAAAATTTCATTCTAGTTGCAATATTTATTTTGTAATCCTGCGCCTAAGACGTTATACCCATTTTCCGCTCGTCAAATGTCTCACAGTTGGGATCACCTGCAAATGCTAATTCTGATTTTTGCAATTTTTTTAAATACATGTAAAGGAAGAACAAACTTATATCTTTCATCCCAATAAAAATTGGGTTTTAAAATCAAATTCATTTTAAGATATTATATGTTCCAAAATGGTCCCTTTTTTCTTTTTTTCCAATTTTAAGAGTCCTGAGACCCCTTAAGATAATGCAGCCGGTATTCTTACCCTGTATGCAAAGAGTTAATGGAGCTGTTTTGTACAAAATGCAATTTTTCGGTTCTGTTCACTATCAACATTCGTCTAAGTGTGTCTGGTATGGGGAGATTGGGGTGTCGTCCGTAAAATAATGTCTCCAAGTCATTTGCGAACTCCTTTATGAACTTTTAGAATCAACTCTGATTCAAGTTATTAGAGTTCAATTCAATAAAAACGAGATAGGGGGGATCCTATACAGTGTCTGAATAAGCGATTGTACCGCGCCGCCAGATGATCTGAAGCATGAATCCGATTGCCGTCTGACAGCAAAAAGCATGGATATCGGCACCGGTGTGAACGCGTTCATTAAAATAACCTATCCATTCACTATTTTAATGGACATATCTTTTTAAAAGGTAATAGCGTGTTTTAAAACAATGTGCTATTGACGCTATTTCAAACCGGGAAGCGGCTGCACTAGACATCCTGTATAACAAGTAGTTTAAGGGTGTATTCGAAAAAATATTTTTCCACCCTCAACAGCTCGAAATTGTCCGAGACATTTTCAGACTCATTTTTAAAAGTAAAAACAGGAAACTGGCTGAGATGATTTTGGAAGAGTTTAAACAACTCTTCCGTGTGGTTTCACTTTTCGCTCCATTGATTAGAATTTGATTTTTAATCAATTATTTTCTAAGTATGATCCTTTTTTTTCATTACCAGATCTCCCGCTTCGGAAAATTCGGTTCAAAACGCCCACTTTGACACCATTTTTTGAAATATTTTCCGCATTTATCAGAAAATAGAAAAGCACGGCCCATTAGGTAGTTTTTAAATAAGAGAATTTGCCAGTTGGATGCGTTTAGAGCAAAATTGAATTTAAAACTGAATCGGAAAGTAAGCAGTTTGGATTGGATTTCACCCTTAAGAATAAACTGGGTTTTTTGGAAATAAACCAGGTTTTTTAAGAATAAACTGGGTTTTTTGGGAACAAACTGGTTTTTTGGGGGGGAATAAACCTAAGAATAAACCCGGTAACAAACATTTTTTTTGCAACTCTACTTTTGGGTGATAAACCTACAGATCCCTCACTCAAATCGGGTCTGCAGGTGATTTCCACAGAGATGACTTGACAGATCCGTTTCATTTGAATAGGCTCATCGAGTTCCGTCTAATCCTAGAAATTCAGATGTGCACTCGATGGTCTGTTCAGGCCTCTCGCGGTCGAGAGCTGTTGTCTCAATTTTCGTCCTCTGAGTGAAGTTTAATTACAGTTACTGAATCCATCACTAAAGATTATTTCGTGAAACAGGAATTAACTATTCTGAAAATCTACACATTACTTTTTTATTCAAATAACATTCACTTGTATACATAATTTTTAATTAATTTTTCAATTTAAGCAGTGAAATTAAGCTCGAAATTATTAAATATTTAATACGAGATTTATCACATTGCTAACTAAGTGTAGAATCAATAGTGAAAAATGTCCGAGCCGGGAATCGAACCCGGAACCCAGCGCTCCAAGTGCTCTACCAATTAAGCTACGAGGACGATACACAGCTTAGACATTTTTCACTCGACTGGTTCTACACTTAGTTAGCCATGTGATAATTCATGTATTAAATATTCAACATTAACTTGTTCTGTAATCCATTCGCGTTTAAACCTTTTTTTCTGAAATATATAAATTTCTCAACATTGATAGGCTAATATAAGTTTTAAATGATGAGTGAGACGTGCTGTTAGCATAAAATAATAAAGACATTATTATATAAAGTACGGGTGCACCACCGGTGGGCCGCGAGTCATTCAAGACATATTTTCATACAGAATTATTTTCCTTATTCAATTACAGTGTTTTCAAGTAAGTCAAACATGACCTTTCAAATAGTGTGGTGGCGAACCACTTTCTGGCAAAAAAGGTTGTGCAGAACTCGTATAAAGTTGATATTTTACTCGTTAAAACATATGAATTCCGTATGTTATGAAAAAAAACCCCTCAGAAATAATCAACTCGTCATGAATCTTCTATTCTTTGACAAGTTTTTTAATATTTTCCATCGCATTTATAGAAAGGCCCCGCTAAACAAAATCTTTAGAAAATCTGTAGGCAAATGGCCCATTCCTGCAGATATTTTTAAGAATCTCTCTATTCTAAAAATAAGTAACTTACGCTGTCACCGCCGCCGCCGGTTTTGAATTTTTTGTGACCGGAGGTTATTCCCAGTTAATATTAGGAAAAATACTGCATGTAAAAATATGAAAATCGGCGGTATTATCTCAGAGAAATGTTTGATAAACACGCTGGTGCAGACAATTTTCAAATCGAATTCTTTTAAGAGATATTTAATGCTAAAGTTGGACAAAATCCTGCCATTAAAAAAGTTTTATAGGAGTAAAAACTATACATGGGAATTAATTCATTTTTAGATCGTTTTATACTTCAGAATTTCCCGGTGTGCAGACTGCGTTTATTTTTTTAATTTGACTCATTTTTTGAGCTTTTATTTCTATTTTAAATTCAAATTTTTAGCATTTCGAGAGATTTTTTACGTATTTTAGAAAATGGTATTAATTTAAACTGTTGGCAACTGTATAAACAGCACAAACGATAATGTTTGCTTCAAATTAAAAATTTATTGACAGGTAACTATTATAAACGGAAAAAAACTTTCAAATTAGAATTAAATTATTACGTATAAAAAGCAGGAACTTATTGAAAATTACTTCATAAAAACTGTATTTACACGTGAATTTTAAAGGAGAAAGGATATTGTAAAATAATAAATTCATTAACATGCGTTAGAAGTCTTAAATCGGAGAAATTACGTCACATTACACTTATTACGTAAAATGAACAAAAAATAATATTGCAAAACAGTTTAAATTTTAAAATTGCGCGAGACATTTATGATATTTTGAGATGATCTTTTCAGCTATTTTTGTTGGGACAGCGTAACTAATATTTTATCTCTAACAAAAGTATTTTTACGTGAAAATTAAAAAGAGAAAGAAAAGTTTGGTGAAAATGACGTCAGATTAAAAACGATACATTTAAAATGTCTTATTTAAGAGTTTTCTTTTCGCTTTGTTAAAAAATACCGGGAGACAAAAACTCTGTTTACTTAATTCATTTTATATTAGCTTATTTTGAAATGCTTAACTGATTTTATTTAATCAAAGACGAAAACAGCCATTGTATCTTTTAACAGCAGCTGATTTTTCCTTAAAATTCTCCAATCAAAGGGAAATGTATAGAAACCCGTTTATAGGGTGATCGCCACTGTTTTTTAAATTATAATTCAATCTTCCAAAATCTTTTTAAAGCGGATCAAATTAGCGTGCTTTTAGAGACTGCGGAGTCTGACTGCGAAGTCGGTTGGCGTGCGTAGCTCGTAGGGAGCCGAGCCCCCTAGTTTCTTTAAAAATTCTGCAGATAGTTTTAAGGTAAAGCTAAATCTGCAAAATTTCTTCAGATTTCGGGAGAAAGTGGAGATTTGTTCAGATAATCCTAAAATTATTTTTAGCGGGGGATTACCTATATAGTATAATACATTTGAAATATTTTAGGTGACTGTCTCTATTTAATTTGGATACACAGCTTATAATGTATAAAAATTTCGTTGAGGTTGAAAACGCTTAACATAGTCTATCTGAATGTAGCCTAGTATATTTGTTCTAGGACGCTGTCGAACCATTTTAAATCTTACATACATAATTGTCTATATCAGGACTTCGGAAGAGAAAGGGCAAATCCCGAAATTGGGGTGTTGGGTAATCAATCTCAAAGTTTTGCAAGTAGTGTTATACAATTGGGTACTGCTCATTTTAGCTCGACACTGCGAGAATACTAAGGGCGAACCAGGGCAGAACGACTTACCTAATTGTTGCCTTACCCTATGTGACGTAAATTAAAGAAAAAAAATCTATTTCGAGTTTGCCCTTTCTCTTCCAAGCTCCTGATATGAAACAGAGTATCGCATACCTCAATGTCTATTCATTGACTGTGTTTGAGATAATAAAAGCTTTTATAGTTTGATTTTTTCACAAACCTTTTCAAAACATGAGGATTTTCAAAGATTATTAAATCATTCGAAGAGATTTTGGATGGTAACTAAGAAGAATTGATCATTTAGAAGTTAAGATTGCGAAGTATCCAGTGCAGGTTTTGTAACCAACCATAACCATACAACTCGTAACCATATGTCCAGACTTTTCTGTTAGTGCTCGACACGCTCACCACTGGTCTCAGCGGGGCACATTGTTTATTTTTGGAAATAGGAATCCCATCTTCCAAACTGACTCACTAATACATCAATACCTCATTACTGCTGTGAGATACTTTTAGATGAACTTGATTAATGTATTTGTTATATGTACTTTTTAATTATTTTTAGACATTTCACGCATGTGCACTTCCTGTAAACATAACACGTAGGATACTTTTAAAAGATATGTCAAGCGACTACCTAAACATTTTGTTGCCTTAAATAGTCAATACTATATTTTTATAAGTTTTCAATCCTGCGTGCCTCCTATAATTCTATAAATTTGCATGAATCAAGTTAATTACATTATTCAGTATCAGGGGTCCATCCACAAAAATGTGGGGCCTATTTAGAGCCCCCTTTACAAATTTTACTTTCCATTATTTTATTAAAATGTTTAAAAATTAAACAAAATAAGCTCACCAGAAAGGAAAACTTTAGCTAAAGGATTTACAGAAGTTATTAATAAAAGTTCGGTTTGGATTTAAGAAACTGTATTTCATCTTTCGTGACAAAATGTTATTTTTCACAAAAAAATAATAAATTTCACAAAGATAACTTATTTTTCACAAAATGGGCCCAAGAAAAAAACCTGTATATACCCCTGAGTATACTGCTGTTGTTAGATGACATCTGTTCAGCATTTTTAATCGTTAAAGTCGGTCATTGTTTTAGTTCAAGTGGCTAGTTGCCATGACAGTACTGTGTTAGGTGGTAACCTATCTAATAATAAAAGCTTTATCACCAGGATTCCAGATTTCCATCTGGATCCCCTTTTTTATTCCAGACATGGAATCACCCCTTATATTAAAAGAAATCTGTTTCGGATGTTGAAATAAAATCCACCTCCTCATGTCTGTGGTACTTGAAACAAGACCTTTTTTCGATTGTATGTGCTGATGAGACAAGCGAAGTTTCACTAGGAGAAAAAGTCTTTACATTTGATAGAGCTGTTGCAAACCGCATGTAACAGTTACTGAATAAAGGGTATTCTCCAAAGCGCTATAAGTAAGCGTACAAAGTTAATGCTGGAATCTGCCGTAAATTGACACAGGTGCGCCGTCTTGTGGATGGAGTGAATAACGCAAATACGCGGGTTTTTTGTATGACGTCATATATGACAATATCTACCATCTGCGCATCTCGTGCGCAGGTCTATTTGAAGATATTTACAATTTAAGAATTATAGGCGGAAAAGCAGACAAAGCCATTTTAGAGAATACCTGTTAAAATTTTAATCGTGAATTTCAAATATTTACCCACTCATGGAAGATGAACCTTGTTTACTTGTTATTGCAAAATATTTTTGTTAGTTTGTTTTGATGAAAATATGTGTATTTAAAAAAAATCGCAATGTCATTTTAATTTCGGGAGAAAAAGCACTAATGCTCCGTAAACAGTATTGCTTTTTGCCCCGAAACTAAACTGACATTGCAATTATTTTTTAAATACATATATTTTTATAAGAACAAGCTGTAACAAAAATATTTTGCAATAAATCTGGTAAACAAGGTTAATCTCCCATGAGTGAGTAAATATTTGAAATTCACGATTAAAATTTTAACAGGTATTCTCTAAAATGGCTTTGTCTGCTTTTCCGCCTATAACTCTTAAATTGTAAATATCTTCAAATAGACCTGAATTTTATGCAAGCTATTCAGGCTAAAAGAAAACCATTTTTGTTATTAAAAGTTATAGGCGTAACTTTTAATTCCATGGTTTTTATTGCAGGTTTTTTCCACATTGGAAGAAACTTGCCCACCTTGGGTTTATGTTATTATTTATTAGAAAAAAATGTATTTTAAATATAATTAACGAAAAGCATGTGTTTAAATTGATGTAATATACCAGTATGTAATAAAGTTGTGTTTTTCAAATGATGAGTATATTTTTAAAATGATGATTTTATATTTTGAATGAAATGAGTGCAACATAAACGCTGGTGATGGGGAAAATATTTGACGGTTTATGAACTGCGGCCGGCTAACATAAAAGTACTTTTTTACACTGTTTATTTAATCTAACTCTGTTCATATATATGAAAAAAAAATTAATCTATTTTTCTCTCCCAGATATGCTAGAAAAATAAAAATTATGTACATGGATGTGTTTCTAGTAACAATACAACATTTTAGTATTTTAACAACTTGATTATAAATTATCAAATTAATTTTACGTTATCTAAACGTAGCTGATGTATCAACCATAAAGAATGTTTAAGGATTTAACTGTATATACAAGTACAACAATTAAGTTAGTAACAAACTACGATTTCTAAAATATACCAGCTGGTTGGGAAATTGCAAAAGAGAAATATTTAAAACCTTTAAGCATCTTAAACGTGATTTTCAGCCCTATAATTTTTTATAGAAAAGTTCAAATATTATTTAATTTATATTATTAAATGTCAGTGATTTTAATACGTTCACTTGGCCCATCTCCGTCCACAACCCCTTTATTCCGACTCTTTTGCGGAAGCCAGATTGTAAAAAAAAAAAAAAAAAAAAAAAAAAATTTAAACCGGACAAAATTAAAAGGGAAATTTGAAATTATTGGCTACCGACCAAGAATTTTTACGTCGAGCTTATTATTAGTCTATAGTTTTCAGTTATTGGCAATTGTTGTGTGTTTCATAAGCCTTTTTCAAATTTGGAGAATGTTCCGCAATTGGGTTATTTCGATAAAAGTTACTTTCATTTTCTAACTATTATTTAACTTTTATACAGTTACAATTGTATACTCTTTTCTCATTTGATGCCAATCATGGCTATCGGCCCGATTACGAAAAATTATCCATTATACCCCTGCGAAGAACCGGTGTAAGATAATGTTTAATTGAGCATACCATGTACTATTTGTAAATATTTTATATTTTATTCCAATTTTTGAAGTTTCTTCTATACTTTGTATGCTTTCTGCAATGTTATTCACCTGTGCGAAGTGCAGGTATCCCATGAAAACTATTTTTCCCGGATATGACACAATGACCGACATATTTCTAGATTTAAAAAAAAAAGTAATTTGTCGAATTTTGGAATTTTTTTAAAGCTGTAGTCTAAAATTCTCAAAATATTTAAAACTATAAATAATCAATTACTGCTGGTTTAATAGTACAAGAATTACTGCTTGCATTTTAAATTAAAGTGGATCTTAATGTAAAATTAAATGAGTTTTAAAGGGAATAAATGAAATACTTCTATTTTAAATATTATAAATACAATTCGATTAAGAGAGTATTTGGCAATTTATCGCCTGCGCCCGGTAAATAAAAAATATGCCTTAAAATTAATTAAATAATTTACACTTAAACTCTAAGCGTAATAAAACTTTTAATTTTCATTGGAAATACACATGTTTATGTAATTTTTATAACTTTATCTTATCAGAAATTGAATTAAAAACGCTGCTGTAAAATTCTATCTTAACATACATTAACTAATTTTTATATGTCCTTGTTCATTGCATTACAAAAACATAATTCAAATAGAACGTATTAAAATCACTGACATTTAATAATATATATTAAATAATATTTTAATTTTTTCATAAATTATAATAAAACACAAAACTAACCTGTTTTTCTCTTTTCGGAAGCGAAAAAAATGAGTTCTCTCGGATAGTTATCTTTGTAGTTTTGAAAACTGCAATAATTAATACGCCAAAGTGGCATTTTCCCAAATAATATAAGTTCTTAAAAGAACTGATTTTGTTTAAATAACTAACTTCAATTAATAAATTAAATAATGGCGAATAAATAAATCGAATTATATCTATACTTCCAACAATTAAGTACTGCAGACGACAAACGAATAAAATCACGGCTGCGCGTGCGCATAGTTATTTCATAGATATCGAACTTATAGATCATCTACAAAGGGAAAAGAAGTTAATAATCCTCTTGTAGTTCACTCCGTCCGCTAGGTGGCCTATGACCTTGATTGACGTGACCTCGCCTTTAATCTTGAGATTACCTCTCCCATTTAAGATAGGACGCTTACTTATATCGCTTTGGGTATTCTCTCTAACACGAAGTACCGAATCGTTACTCTGGAATAGGACTCGTTATACTTACTGCATCAATGTACTGCAGAACTAAAAGAAACAAGCTTGAAATGATTATCTTCATTACGCGATTCATGAAGGGAGTCTGACAATCTGATGAGGAAAGATGAGTTTATGTTCGGTTTTTGGACTCTGAATCAGTTGTTCGCGTATTAGTGTCACATACAAGTTTTCCTTGAGTCCTTTCGTTACTTCCGTTCCCGTTCATTCACCGAAAATGTCCGTGTGAATTTTGAAAGGAAGTTTTTGAAGTCGCGTGGTTTCAATAGCAGAACAAACTGCTTTTAGAAGAACGATGGCTATGAGATCGTTTATTCTTTGAAGGATTGTAATTTTTATCTCACAGGTATCAAGTATTATATGCGTTTTTGAAACATGGTCAGAATACTTGTTTGTTTTCTTATCAAGAGATTAATAACATTTCTATGTGCGTATTTAAAAAGGAAGACTTGATCCAAGCAATACAGAGACAAGATGCGTTATCATTGAAGATTTTAATAAGAGTAAGTATTAATTATGTATTTAATCTTAAAATTTCTCTTAATTTTACTTTAAAATGATTGGAAGCTTATATTAGAGTAAAATATTTGCTATAGCTGTATTTAAGGAATAAAGCCTTTCTATGAAATATAACTTTTAAAATCGTTGATTTTAACTCATACCTGCATAAATCAGCAGGCGCTCGATTAGTGTCTCTTTTTCCTTTAAATGCAAAGGATTTTTTAGAAGATCTGTGAAAGGTGGGTGTTTTGAACCAAATTTCTGGACGCAACAGTAATTGAAGGGTCATCTTATAAAAGCATTCGATTTCAACTTGGACTGCAATGCACTCATAGAAAAATGAAAAATGCTATTCGATTCCATATCATTACCACTGCCATGACTGCCAATTTTATTCATTAGACTGAATCTATGAATGTGTCATAAAATTTTACGATGTTTGATCAGGCTAAAATGTTTTTGAGAATCGGCTTAATGCTAGTTTCCGTTATAGACAGGCTCCGTTGTCACATATTTTACTGGTTTCAGTAAGCAATAGACATTTCTATTAAGATACTGAATTACTGTTTTTTCTATAATGTATGCAGAAATACTTCCAGAGAAACTACGGAAACATTCCGTTTTAGGCAGATTTTTCGTCTTAACAGACGAAATTGCATCATATTATTTTCCTATATATGAACCTTGGAATATTTCCATTCAAGGTAGAATTCCACTTTCACAGGTTGTATTGTATTCCCGTTGCAGACAGATTTCGTACACAATTCCATTAAGGGTCTAAGTAACGGTAATGAATTCTTACAAAAACCTCACGCACGGTATAAAATTAGATTTGCATTGCGACTCTCTATATCGCATGTAGTATTTTAAAAGTCCCGTCTTATACTTTATGAAATGTTAAATCTGTGCAGGTATCTAAATAGATTTTACTTTTTATTTAAAGGAATAGTTAAACTAATTATAATCGAAACAACCCTCTGAAAATTAGAAAATAGACCCTATATAGGTGTACTAGTACGTCCGATTATTTTTAATATCCGTTTTTCTAAAGGGTAACGAAAGTAATGAGTCACGAATACTTTCTATCGGGTGGTGCGTTTGAAAGTAACGAATACATACGGGTGTTCATTGAGTCGTTACTTTTACGGCACTAATGGACCTTATGCACGCGACCTGTGGTCGAGGCTAAAATTCGTCTGTTGACGGTATTTAGCATAGCAGTCTATGGAGTGTGAGTTATTAATGCTTGCTTGATAAAAATGCAGCAAAAATTTTTTTGTTGCAGCAGCATATACTTAATATATTGTAATATAAATTCAAAATGTCGTTCTGTAGGCGAGAAAATTCTCTAAGTTTGCAAATTTCCAGTTAAAATGTATGCACTCAACCTGGGTCAAGGCTAAAGTCGTCTCTATCGGTCTTTGCGCCTGCGCATACTGGCATTCTTGTGGGGCAGTGGCTAGAATAACAGATCAACCTATCACCAGCTCTGGCGTCTGACGTCATGGCTATGGTCCATTGTCATACGGTCCATTGTCAAGCATTTATTCAAAGTGCGATTGACGACGACCTATCAAAACATTAAAGACTCATCTTTTTGACCAGAGCAGCGAATGTTTTAACGAAAGTACGGCTTAATAAAGAATAGAAAGTTCCCCATTCTCTCAAACAAAATCTTGGGGAATGTTCATAAGCTCTTTGAAAGGAGGCCCTAACCGTAATCGGACTGTTCTGAAGTCATTAAATGCATGTGCGATTTTTTAAATCTTGTAAGCACAACTTAAAAAGCTGAAATTTCTTTGCAAGTCAAACCTATAGCGCCATCCATTTCATTATTTTTAGAATAACGTGAACCCTTTGAACTTCACAACAATTCAATTTTTAACCCCTCTCATTGAGTTCACGTTTTTATGACACATTCCATTTATTACTGTTGGCTTTTATCGAGACTGTTCTGTTTTGGATGGTCCAATATCTATAATAATGGCTATTGAATTCAACAGTAGAAAAGATTTCATGAAGAAGTGATTTCCTCCCATTTCGTCATCTTACACTCACATATTCAAAGATTAAACATTTCTAAGATAGACGACGATTTTGTGACAGTATCACGTGATCTATCGCCCACCTACGACCTACCTGCTGGAAAATCGGAAATCACCAACCTCTTTTCAAGTCATCCATTGACAACCTGTGACGATGATGATCTTTATCGGATTCATGCTGGGACTTAATTTCTGCTAAAGATTTTAATACCCTTTTTTAAAGACTGTTGAATTTCAGAATTGGCAGTCTTTTAACGCCTCAACCACAGATAGTCACTTAATTTATAAGTTGTCCTTTCCCAACTGGGCGAAAAATGACCGTGCCGGAATTCGAACACGAGATCTCTTGGCTGAAGCTGCCAATGACCTGCCCACTGAGCTGTTTCGGACGAATGTGGAGGACCTCCTCCACACAGCTAACCTCATGGATCCTAGCATCGGGTCTGATATAGGAATGAGCTCAATAGAATTAAATCGAAGGTAATGGAACTCCTTTAACCACTTCACCGGTTGCCCCGAGATAACTCGGGGGTAAAAGCACTGTTTCCCCATACCTGTCGCCGGTGAAGTGGTTAATCGCTGGATACGTAATCACACTAGATTCATTTTAACACAAGCCAAGATATCTCTGGTTCGATTCCTGGCATAGACATTTTTCGCCCAGTTAGAATATTGCAACTTATGTAGGGTTTATTGACCCATTAGAATAATTGTGTTAAAATTAATGTAGACTGACTTAATTTCATTGCAAGTGTCTTTACAGGAACGAGCAAAGAAGCATTTCATGTAGTATCTATGACTTGCAGACCCTAACCCCTCCCTACCCATGCCCTTCATCCTTTTAAAATGGATAAATCACACAATTCATGTGCTTCGGGAAGAATCCGGTAATAACGTTTTAAGTTAAATAATAGGGAATATTATGCACATATTCGAGAGATTAACCGCAATGTGTAAATATAACAAATAGTATTCCAACAAAAAAAAAAATACTGGTATAAATTTCAATATGTCTGCATTATATTTAACCCCTTGAGGGGCGGTGAGATATATTATATTCCACATACGATTAGTGAAGATTTGCACCAGAAAAATTTTATTAAATTTTACTGTTCTAATTTTGGTGGAAAAAAAGTCGTAGAAATGCTTTTCCTTATTATGCTATGAAAACTTTTCACGATTCCGGTCTGAATGCGACATTTCAGAAACACAATTACTTGCCCCTGAAAGGGTCAAGATACAAAAACCTCATCCGTTATTGCGATGACAAGAATTTAGTTTCGAATCGTAATAATTATGTTATGCACATAAAAAGTTTAAAGAGTCCTTCTGTTATAGTATTAAGCGATTATCCGCTACAAATGTATTTTTTTAAATTTTACGGTTTAAATTAGAAACTTATTTATTACATGCAAAACATTTGAAATAATTAAACGAAAATGTGAGCATGGTAATAAAGAATATCCTATTCTCTCTATCATTATTATTTTGTTTATGTAGAATTTTTCAGTTGTGAAAAAACCTTTATTCAAAAAGTGATTTAAGACGACCTATGAAGTCGTATTCAAAGACGCATCAATGTGGCTAGTACAGGAAAGTGTTTTCACGAAAGTACAACTTATTTTAAGCTTAGGAAGGCACACAAGTCCTGAAAAAAAATTCATCAGGCAAGCACACAAGTCCTTAAAAAAAATCATAGGCGAGCACATAAGTCCTAATAAATAAATATATATATATATATATATATATATATATATATATATATATATATATATATATATATATATATATATATATATATACAATCAGTGTAGCGAAGTAATAAATCACATGTGTGATTTTTATGGTTTTGTAGGCACTTTACTAAACAAAGTTTCAAATCAAACCCATGACGTCATCTAGTTCATCATTCCTAGGAATAACGCGATTCGCTTAAACTTCATATAATTTAAATGTTTAATTCTACTCGATGCGGTTTTTACCTATTTAACGGACCGTTTTTATACTACACATGCAGTTTACTATAGATTTTTTATCAAAACTACATCATTAAGTGTAGTACGTACCATAGTAAGATAGACAAAATTGTATAAAACTTGGCTTAACATGCAGAAACAAATATCCCATGTTGAAGTGCTTTTGTCGTCAAAGCTCAGAAGCTCCTACTGAATATATAAATACCTACGCGAATGAATTCAATAGTCCAAGATTAGAATGTTCTAATATGGACATTTACTTTGTGACCATATCACGTTATCTGAAAACTGCATATCTACAGAATCGGAAATTATCAACGATTCTTTAAAACCATCTATTTACTGCCTGTGAGGGTGGTGCAGCATCTTTCCATGATTTGGTCTACGACTTAATGTCTACTCAATAGTTTTTGAATGAATTTTTTAAAGACTGGCTGATTTTCAGAATTTCGAATCTTCCGCTACCCAAACCACACCTAGTAAATTAATTCCACTGGGTTGGGCGTTACAAGAACCAGCAAGCAGCACTTCATGCACTATTTACAAATTGAAGAGCACAACCTTTCCTATAAATGTCCTTTCTCACAATAAATTCGATAATTTACGAGATTCATGATTTTCTGGAAGAACTCGGTGATAGTATTTTTTTTATTTTCAAAGCCTCACACAATAAGCAATATTTTATACCTATTAGAGTTTAAACTTAAAGTGTTAAACGATGAAGAAATTCCTACAAAAAATGAAAGAATTATGGATATTATCAACTGATGTGAATTTCAATGTAAAATGTATGCATTATAATAATTTTGAATTATAATAATTGTGCTACGCAAATTAAAAGTGTGAAAAATCATTCTCCTATTGGATTAAGCGATTGCCAGCTACAAATTTTGAAAAAGCTTGTATTTGGAATAGGAAATGTATTTATCCTATGCATGCAAAATATTTGCCATATTTAATGTAAGCAAAAAATGTAAGCGTGACACTATACTTGCAGAAAACAAACTTGTATTATTGTCTAAACTTCTAATGTGAAAAGTTTATGGATTGTACCAAAACAAAATGTAGCAATGTGCCGCTTATATTTTTATGCACGAGAGTAAGTCTTTATCCCTGTTTCGCATTTTATTAGTCGTGAAAATTTTCAACAGCTATAAAACATGATATAAATGTTTCTAAATTTGAATTATGTCAGCAAAGGAAAGTTAAATCCCAGTGCTCAATTCAACTTGAATAAATAATTAAAATTCGTATAAAAAAGCACAAATGTATTAACATTGATGGCTGCTGCATACATTTAAAATACATTCCAAATAAATAATCATTGAAGAATGCCCAGTGAATTGGCTGATAATATTTTGGGGGGTTTCATGGATTTTTAAATTATTTCAAGGTATTTTAAATGATTTTATATAATATGCATGCGCCTGCAAGCAATGTTAGTACATTTTATTTGCCCTTTTTTATAGGAATTTCAATTATGTCATTTCTATTTTACTCTGAGTACAATGTATTAGCATGCCCTTTTTATGTAACATTCATGGAGAAACTATTCCAGATGTATTGTTTTAAACATTCAATTAAAAAGGTGTACTGATTTTTCATATCTCGGGTTTTTATTTCTATAAAATGCATGCCTTTCAATTTTTATCTTGTAGAACTTGTAAGTGAAAGGGTATAATTTATGATTTTAAATGCTTTAACATATATTTATCTAACTCTGTGAAAAAAATTAAAGTATTGCATAAAGATTTAACTATTGAATGGAAATATAAATGTTAATAAAAAGACATTCAACTATTACCTAAAAATTTCTTCCATTGCATAAAAATATTTCCTCTTTCATTGTAAAAAAAAAAAAACAAGTTTATAAAAGTATGAAATATTTACAGATCAACAAAAAAATTAATATCTATATATAAAGAGAGGGGTAAGGGGGGTCTGTACGTTTTGTATACGCGTGTATGTATACGTGCATATGGATCCGTATGTATCTCACTCTTTCATATTCTTTTTTTACCTTGCATTTTTTTTTAATTTTTTTTTTCAGCTTGCAAAGATTTTTAAAATTATAAATACTGTACCGACATATACACACAAATACATTTATATATACACACACATGCATGTACATTAATATATGGTACACACACACACACATACTTACGTATAAACAGGCATATACATTCGTATGAACGTATACATACATATAATTCTACATCACTATACATTCATACATACACACGTGTATACATACGCACATGTATAAATAAACACACACACATATATATTTATATATACATACGTATAAACATACATATACATACAACATATATATGCATACAAAGTTATGGATACACACACAAATGTACACACATGCATACTTATATTCATATATACACTTACACACGTGTATACATACATAGATACACAGATTTATACATACATACATGCATACTTATATTCATATATACACTTACACACGTATATACATACATAGATATACAGGTATATACATACGCAAATTTATAAATTCACATACATACTTATATATATACATACATACGCACGTGTATACATACATATGCACACATATACATATAAAATACTAATATGTACACATATGAACACACGTATATACACATACCTATTCAAATATTCACACACATACACACATGACTACACACACATAAATGCACACGCATTTGTAATGTATTGACACATAAATGCTTATTCATATGTACGCTTACTCATGTATACATAGTTACACACGTATGGGTACATACATATGCATAAACATGTATATACATACACAGCTTTATATATATATACATACATTTGCACACATGTACATACAAAATACTTATATGTACACATGTGAACTCACGTATATACACATACCTATTCAAATATCACACACGCATGACTATGCACACACATATACATTCACACATAAATGTTTATACATATGTACACTTACACTCATGTATACAGTTACACACATATGCATACATACATAAACATGTATATACATACACACCTTTATAAATATACACATATACACAAACATTTATTTAGCTGCATACACATAGATATCTACATACATATGCATATATACATACAAAACACTTATGTACGCCTATTCAAATATTCACACACATGACTACATACACACATAAATGCACAAACATACATATTCACACATACATGGTTATTTATTTACATACATACACTTGCACTCATGTATACAGTTACACACATATACATACACACCTTTTATAAATATACACACATACACTTATTTACCTATATACGCATACACTTATTTACCTATATACACATACATCCACTCATGTATTCATGCATATGCACACATATACATACAAAATACATACATGCACGCATATACGCCCACGTATATACACACATACAATTTAAAACATCTACACACACAAACATATTCGTACTTGCATTTGTGCATATATACACATACATTCATCTACAACCATGAACACATTCACACAAAAACATACACGTATTTACATATGTGCATATACACAAATGCATACACACACGTACACATGTAAATGTACACAAATACGTACATGTACACACAGATATATACACATACATACATGTGTGTCAAATATATAAATTACATACATAATACATATACTCACATGCATACATGTATATACTCACATACATACATAATAAATATACACATACATAATACATATGCACACTTACATGTATACGTATATACTCGCATACATAATATATATACTCATACATATGCACACTCACATGCATACATATATACTCGCATACATAATGTATATACTCATACATACACACATACATAATACATATATACCCACATACATTATATACTCATACATACACACATACATAATACATATGCACACTCACATGTATACATATATATTCACATACATAATACATATACACTCACCTACATGTAAACATATACATATACACAATACATATATACACTCGCATACATGTATACATATATACTCGCATACATAATACATATATGCACACATACATAATACATATGTACACATACATAATACATATGTACACATACATATACTCACATACACAATAGATATACACTTACTTACATCCATCTATACCTATACACATATACAAAAATTCATATACCATACATACACATGTAAATACATAGATGTATACGCACGTATACACACATACATAATACATACGTATCCATATATATATACTTACATACACAATAGATATACACACTCATTTACATCCATGTATACCTATACACATACAAAAATACATATACCATACATACACATTTAAATACATAGATGTATACACACACATACACAACACATGCATGTATCCATACATATACACTCATTCTAACATATACATAAACATATTACACACCCACACATATAAATATTTATCCATATACACAATCTACATACATGTATACACATACATATAAACACATTCTTATATATATATACACGCATACATAAACATATGTATGCATAGATATACACTCATTCTGACATTAATACATATACATGTATGTGTATGCATATAATTTTTTGCCGAGTTGTAAATATTTTTAAACTTTTTTTATACTTTGTGTTTCTTGAAATAAATAGGGAAATTGTTACGTAATGGAAAATTTTTTTTGTGATAGTTGAAATGCTTCTTTTACTAATTATTTCCTTTAAATAGCTGCATTTTTTTCAATGAGATGCATAAATATACGTTAAATCATTTTAAAAAAATTAACTTTATTTAACCTCGTCACTTGAGTTCTACTAGATAGAAATTAACAATTATGCATTTTTTATAAACGCACAGATGCGAAACTTAACTTATTTGAATGTTTCAAACAATAAATTTCAAATATATACATTAATATTATAAATGTATATTCAATATAAATATATATACCTTTTATATTCAATATATATATTTTTTTTTTTCAATATAAATGTATATACATTAATGTTGCATTAACAAATTCAGGACTATAGGTACATATATGCATCCTCAAAAAGGCATAAAAAAATTGTTTTAGGCACCAGTAAAAAAGAAAAGTTATGTTTAGTTTATTTAATTAGAATTTTCGTGATTGCTTAAGTAAAGGTAACTTTTTTTCAAAACAGTGGTGCCAACGGAATAAAATTTGTGTAAAAGCCGCCGGTACCGAAGGGATTAAAAGTGCCCACTGTTCGCGATATTTGCGAAACTTGGAGAAAGACTTTTTTGGTGCATAAAAATACTCAGATATTCCTACATTTGTTTTAGTACAGTCCATAAACTTTTCACAATAGAAGTTCACACCCTAATAGAAGTTTGTTTTCTGCAAGTATACTGTGATGCTTACATTTTTTGCTTACATTAAGTAGGCAAATATTTTGCATACATGGAATGAATAAATTTCATATTAAATTATAAACTTTTCTAAAATTTGTAGCTGACAATCCAATATGAGAATGATTCTTCAAACTGTTCATGTGCGTAGCACAATTATAATTCAAAATTATTATAATGCATACATTTTATATTGAAATTTACACCAGATGTTAATATACATAATTCTTCCATTTTTTGTTGGAATTTCTTCAATGGTTAACGCATTAGGTTTAAACTCTGATAGGTATAAATTATTGCTTATTGTGAGGCTTTGAAAACAGAGATACTTATGTGTGCATGCACGTGACACTATATATGTTTGTGTGTATGCATGCGTGTATATATGTGGGAGTATGTATGTGAGTGTATAAGTATTATGTATGTATGTATGTGAGTGTATAAGTATTATGTATGTATGTATGTGAGTGTATAAGTATTATGTATGTGAGTATACATGTCAGTATGTTGTATATGTATATGTGTGTATATTTTGTGTATACGTGTATTTGTGTATATATGTGTACTTATTTGTATATATATGTGTACTTATTTGTATATGTATTTACATATGTATGTATCTCTGCATTTGTGCATATGTACGTGTGTCTGTTTGTGTGTGTATGTATGTCGTGTTAATGTATGTATGTGCATAAACGTGGGTGTATATGCCCGCATGTCAGATTTTTGTATGTGTGTGCATATGCATGTATACATGTGTGCATGTATGTGATTAAAGGTAAATAAGTATGTGTATGCATTTATAAAGGTGTGTATACATGTGTATGTATGCGTGTGTATCTGCGTATACACAAGTGTAAGTGTATATATGTATATAAATAAGCATGTATGTGTGAATATGTGTGTGTACATACGTGTGTATATGTATACATAAGAGCGTTTTGTATACAAATGTGTGCATGTGTATATATGTATGTGTATATAGTGTGTGTATGTGCGTATATGTGAATGTATTTATAAAGTTGTGTATTTATATACGTGCGTATCTATGTGTATATGCTCGTTTGCTCATGTATATGAATATAACTATAAAAGTATCACTGAATTCTTCCCAAAAGTTGTATGAATTGCGTAAATTATCGAATTGTGAGAAAGGGCATTTAGAGAAAGAGTTGTGCTCTTCAATTTGTAAATAGTGCATGAAGTGCTGCTTGCTTGTTCTTGTAATGGCTCACCTAGGGAAATTCATTTACTAGGTGTGGTTCGGGTAGTAGCGGAAGATTTGAAATTCTGAAAATCAGCCAGTTTTCAAAAAATTCATTCAAAAAATATCGAGTAGATAGTAAGTCGTAGAACGAATCATGGAAAGAGGCAGCATCACCACCACAGGCAGTAAATAGATGGTTTTAAGGAATCATTGGTAATTTCCGATTCTGTAGATATGCCGTTTTCAGATCACGTGAAATGGTCACAAAGTAAATGTCCATATTAGAGCATTCTAATCTTGACTATTGAATTCATTTGCGTAGGTATTTATATATTCAGTAGGAGCTTCTGAGCTTTGACGACAAAAGCACTTCAACATGGGATGTTTGTTTCTGCATGTTGCATTCACAAGTCAAGTTTTATACAATTTGGTTAGTAAACACTTAATGATGTAGTCTTGATAAAAAATCTATAGTAAACTGCATATGTGCTATAAAAACGGTCAGTTAAATAGATAAAAATCGCGTCGAGTACAGTAAAATATTTAAATTGTGTGAAGTTTAAGCGAATCGCGTTATTCCAAAGAATGAGGAACTAAATGACGTCATCGGTTTGATTTGCCACTTTGTTCAGCTGTGTAAATTGTCTACGAGATCATAAAAGTAACACATGTGATTTATTACTTCGCTATACTGATTATATTTCTTTTTTAGGACTTATGTGCTTGGCTGTGAATTTATTTTCAGGGCTTGTGTGCCTTCCTAAGCTTTAAAAAAGCAGTTCTTTCGTGAAAACACTTTCCTGCACTGGCCACAATGATGCGTCTTTGAATGTGTCTTCATAAGTGGTCTTGCATCACTTTTTGAATAAAGGTTTTTTCACAACTCAAAAATTATAAATAACATAAATAATAATGATAGAGAGAAGATGATATTCTTTATTACCATGCTTTACATTTTGATTGATTTATTTCAAATGTTTTGCATAGATGTAAGGAATAAGTTTCTAATTCAAATAATAAACTTAAAGAAAACTTTTGTAGCTGATAATCGCTTTAGACTGTATCTCAAAGGACTCTTTAAACTTTTTCTGTGCATAACATAATTATTATGATTTCGAAACTAAGTTTGTGTTATCGGCTATAACGGATGAGGCTTTTGTATCTTATATAAAATGCAAACATATTGAAATTTATACCAGATGTTAATAGCCATAATAGTGATTTTTTGTCGGAATATGCTTTGCTGGTTACACATTTCGGTTAAGGGGTCTTAGGACTCTTAACGCTTTAAAATTTTCGAAATTTTAATTTTTTTAGATGTTAAATTCCTATCTTTTCTGAACATTTTGATATAATTGTTTACTTAAAATTCCCATTAGAACTGAAGTTATGTCTTTTACATTTATACACGTTCAATAGCTGAAGCGTTGTTTCAGAAACTTTGGATCCATTTTGCTCCAAATGACGTTTTTGAGCATACCGCGCACGATATCTCAAACTTCTGAATATTTTTTCATGAAATTTTCAAAACATATGTTTCATGTTAGTCTGTATAAACTGAACTTAAAATTTCCTTTTTATTGTTCAAAATAATATTTTTTTAGGTGATTATACTGTTGAAATTTTCTTAATTTTGCTTTAGCTAAATACAGCTTTATATTAAAAATATAAAAATGCTTTAAATACAAATTTATTTAGGTTCAGGGTAATTATTACAGTCTGAAGTATAAGTAGGTACCAAAATTTTCATTCTAGTTGCAATACTTATTTTGTAATCGTGCGCGTAAGCTGTTATGCCGCTTTTTTGCTGGAAAAATGTCTAATAGTTTGGAGCCCCCTGTAAATGCTAATTCTGCATCTTATAATTTTTTAAATACACGAAATGAAAGAACATACTTATATATTTTATTCCAATTAAAATTGTGTCTTAAAATCAAATACATTTTAAGATATTAAATGTTGAAAATGGTCTTTTTTTTTTCCTTTTTTCCAATTTTAAGAGTCCTGAGACCCCTTAATCTCTCGAATATGTATATAGTAATGCCTATTATGTAATCTTAAGTTAAAAAGACATCGCCGAATTCTTCTCGAAGCACACGAATTGCGTGATGATCCCTTTTAAAAGGATGAATGGCATGGGTAGGAGGGGTTAGGGTCTGCAATTAATAAGTAGTACACGGAATGCTTCTTTGCTGGTTCCTCTCATGACACTTGCCATGAAATGAAGTGAGTCTAGATTAATTTTAACACAATTATTCTAATTGGTAAATAAACCCTATATAAGTCGTCATTTTCCAACAGGGCGAAGAAACTTCCACGCCAAGGAATTGAACCAGAGATCCCTTGGCTCGTGTTAAAATGAATCTAGTGTCATTACGTATCCAGCGTTTACTGGAGTTCCATTACCTTCAATTTTATTCTGTTGAGCTGATTCCTATATGAGACCCGATGCTAGGATCCATTAGGTCAGCTGTGTGAAGGAGGTCCTCCAGATTTGTCCGGGATAGCTCAGTGGGGAGGTCGTTGGCAACTTCAGACAAGAGATCTCGGGTTCGAATACAGGCATGGATATTAGGTAGCTTTCATTACAAAAAGCTACCTATTGCAGCCGTTCGGAGGAAAGCGATTTCAAAAAATTTTGGTATATTTTCATCGATCATGACCCCCAGACCCCGAAACCACCCTCCGTTCAAAAGTTGATATATATGTATATATATATATATATATATATATATATATATATATATATATATATATATATATCCATATATATATATATATATATCTGACATTTGTCATACTGTAACTCTCGAATTTGTGAACCGAATTGGATGAAATTCGGTATGTATATAGTACATACCAATGTCTCGACCGAGTTCGTTGGCCAGCCTCATCCGCCATTTTGTTTCAAAATGGCGGCCATTTAAAATTTTTTAAAAAATTTTAAATTTGAAATGTGGTACCAAAGAATTGAAAATGGAAAAATATTTTTTCTTATGTATTTGACCTTTATACAAAGATTCCGGAGCAGTTTTTGTTTCGTCTATACCTTAAAAAATGGCTGAGTTATAGCATTTTGAATTTCTAGCGTGGCTGACATTTTGAAACGTCCTGAATTTTGTCACGCGATAAAAGGCGTATTTATGAACCGATTTGGATGTAACTTCGTTTGTACATAGTACATACCAATGTCTGGACCGAGTTCGTTGGCCAGCTTCATCCGCCATCTTGTTTAAAAATGGCAGCCATTTAAATTTTTAAGAAAAATTTAAATTTGAAATGTGGTACCAAAAAATTGAAAAGTGAAAAAATATTTTTTTCTTATGTATTTGACCTTGATACAAAGATTCGGGAGCAGTTTTTGTTTCGTCTATACCTTAAAAAATGGCTGAGTTATAGCATTTTGAATTTCTAGCGTGGCTGACATTTTGAAACGTCCTGAATTTTGTCACGCGATAAAAGGCGTATTTATGAACCGATTTGGATGTAACTTCGTTTGTACATAGTACATACCAATGTCTGGACCGAGTTCGTTGGCCAGCTTCATCCGCCATCTTGTTTAAAAATGGCAGCCATTTAAATTTTTAAGAAAAATTTAAATTTGAAATGTGGTACCAAAAAATTGAAAAGTGAAAAAATATTTTTTTCTTATGTATTTGACCTTGATACAAAGATTCGGGAGCAGTTTTTGTTTCATCTATATCTTAAAAAATGGCTGAGTTATAGCATTTTGAATTTCTAGCGTGGCTGATATTTTGAAACGTCCTGATATTTGTCACGTGATAACAGGCGTATTTATGAATCGATTTGAATGTACCATGGTGTGTACATAGTACATACAAATATCTCGACCGAGTTCGTTGGCCAGCTTCATCCGCCTTCTTGTTTCAAAATGGCGGCCATTTAAAGAAATTTAAAAAAATTAAAATTTAAAATGAGATACCAAAAAATTGGAAAATGAAAAAGATTTTTTTCGTATGTGTTTGACCTTAATACAAAGATTCCGGAACAGTTTCTGTTTCGTCCATATCTAAAAAAATGGTTGAGTTATAGCATTTTGAATTTCTATTCTGGCTGACATTTTAAAACGACCTGATTTTTGTCATGCGATAACAAGCGTATTTATGAACCGATTTGGATGTTACTTGGTCTGTACATAGTACATACCAATGTCTCGACCGAGTTCGTTGGCCAGCTTCATTCGCCATCTTTTTTCAAAAGGGTTGCCATTTTAAAAAAATTAAATTTAAAATTTAAAATGAGGTATTAAAAAATTGGAAAATGAAAAAGATTTTTTTACGTGTTTGGCGTTGATACAAAGATTCCGGAGCAGATTTTGTTTCTGAAAATTTGTTCTTTTGTTTATATCAAAAAATGGTTGGATTATAGCACTTTGAATTTCTAGTATGGCTAACATTTTGAAACGATCTTGTATTTGTCACGCGATAACACACGTATTCGCCTATTTCCATGTAAGAAGGCATGTGGATAGTATACATCATCATCTCAGCCAAATATAAGTTACTTTAAATAAAAGCAGCTTGGATAAAGCTGACTAATTTCATGAAATTCTCATTCAGAATGATTTAGTATTGATAAAAATTAGTATTGAATCTCCTATATTCGGTTTTCACTAAATTGAGCTTCTTGTGTTTGAATAATATAAGTTGGCATTTTTAAAATAAGGAATTTGAAAGCTACCTCTTCCTCCCGGCACTGGCCGGAAGGACTTTTTTTCACCCCGTTGGAATAGGACAACTTATAAATTAAGTTACTGTCTGGGGTTGAAGTGTTAAAAGATTGCCAATTCTGAAATTCAACCGTCTTTAAAAAATACATTAAAATATTTAGCAGAAATGAAGTCACAGCATGAATCCGATAAAGATCATCATCACAAGTTGTCAATGGATGACTTGAAAAGACCTTGGTGATTTCAGATTCTTCAGCTGGTAAGTAGGTCGTATGTAGGATACATACCACGTGATACTTTCATAAAGTCGATGTCTATCTTAGAAATTTTTAATCTTGGAATATATAACTCTAGAAAATGCTTTGAAGATGAAAGCTCTTTTTTCTACTATTGAATCCAATACCAATCCAATTATACAATTGGGCGATCCGAAACAGAGCAGTCTCGATAAAAGTTAACAGTAAACTGAAGGTTTAATGTAAAAACATTCAATGATGTGGGTTAAAAATTACATTTTTGTGAAGTTCAAATGCTTCACGTTATTCTAAAATGAAATGGATGACACCATAGGTTTGAGCTGTCAAGAAATTTCAGCTTGTTGAGTTGTGCATGCAAAATGTAAAAAATCACACATGCGATGCATGACTTCAGTACACTAATGATAGTTAGGGTCTTTTTTCAAGAGCTTATAAAAGCCTTCCTATGTTTTTGTTTGAGAGAAAGGGGAACTTTCTATTCTTTATTAAGTCGTACTGTCGTTAAAACATTCGCTACTCTGGTCAAAATGATGAGTCTTTAAAGTTTTGATAGGTCGTCGTCAATCGCACTTGTAAATAAATGCTTGACATTGAGAGTGCTGTAAAAGTAACGACTCAGTGAATACCCGTATGTATTCGTTACTTTCAAACTCACAAGGAGTAATTCGTTACTTTCAAACTACTTTCGTTACCCTTTAGAAAACGCATATTAAAAATTATCCTACGTACTAGTACACATATATACAGTGTATTTTCTAACTTCAGCGGGTTCTTTTGATTATAATTAGTTTTAACTATTCCTTAAAATAAAAATCTATTTAGATACCTGCACTGATTTAACATTTCATAAAACATGAAACGGGGGCTTTTAAAATACTGCGTGTGAAACTTAGGGTCTCAACACTGCTGCAAATCTAATTTTGTACAGTCTTTGGAAGAATTCGTTACTGTTACCTAGACCCATAATGGAATTGTGTACAATATCTTTCTGTAACGGAAATCCACGTAACAGTGCAGGCTATCACACTATAATGATAAATAAATAAAATTTGTGAAAGTGGAATTCTACCTTGAGTGGAAATATTCCAAGGTTCATTTCCATGAAAATAGGGTGCAATTTCATCTGCTAAGACGAAAAATCTGTCTAAAACGGAATGTTACTGTGGTTTCTCGCGATTTCTCAGCAAGTATTACTGTATATATATCAAAGAAAAAATAGTAATTGAGTATCTTAATAGAAATGTCTATTGTTTACTGAAACTAGTAAAACATGTCACAACGGCACCTGTCTATAACGGAAGCTAGCATTAAGCCGGTTCTCGAAATTTTCCCCTGATCAACATCGCAAAATTTTCTGACATATTCATAGATTGTCTAATGAATAAAATTGGCAGTCATGGTAACGGTGATGATATGGAATCAAATAGCGTTTTTCATTTTTCAATAAGTGCATCGCAGTTCAAGTTCAAATAAAATGCCTTTATAGGACCACCCTTCAAGTACTGTTGCGTCCAGAAATTTGGTTCAAAACATCCATTTTCATAATGTCCTAAAAAAATCCTTTTCAGTTAATGAAAAAAGAGACACTAATCGATTTCTTAATTTCTGATCAAGAGTGTCTGCGATTTATTGATGTAAGAGTAAATATCAATGATTTTAAAAGTTATATTTCATAGGAATACTTTCATTCCTTAAATATAGCTATAACGAATATTTTATTTTACTATAAGCCTCTTTTCTTTTTACAGTAAAATTATAAGAAATTTTAACTCTAAATGAGTTATTAATACGAAATTAGTCTAATTAAGATCTTCAATGATAAACACATCTTGTCTCTTTATTGCTTGGATCCATGCTTCTTTCTTTAAAATACACACATAGAAATGTTATTAATCTCTTGATAAAAAAGAAAGCAATTATTCTGTCCCTGTTTGAAAATGTGGCACATAATGGTTCATATCTGTGAGATAAAAAGTACAATCCCTGAAAGAATAAACGATCTCATAGCCATCGTTCTTCTAAAAGCAGTTTATTCTTCTATTAAAACCACGCGACTTCAAAAACTTCCTTTCAAAATTCGCACGGACATTTTCTACGTATGAACGGGAACGGAAGTAACGAAAGGACTCGATGAACACTTGTATGTGACACTAATACGGGAACAACTGATTCAGAGTCTCATGAATCAGTTGTTCCCGAAAGATGAGAACACAAGCTCCCATCTTTCCCCACCAGATTGTCAGACTGCATTTATGAATCGCGAAATGAAGGCAACACTTCAAGTTTGTTTCTTTTAGTTCTGAAGTACAATGATGCAGTAAATATAACGAGTCCTATTCCAAAGTAACGATTCGCTACTTCGTATTAGAGAGAATACCCGTTATTCAGTAACTGTTACAAGCGGTTTGCAACAGCTCTATTGACAATCATCACAACTAAAGACTTTTTTTCTCCTAATGAAACTTCATTTGTCTCATCAGCACATACATTCAGAAAAAGGTCTTGTTACAAGTACCACAAACATGAGGAGGTGGGTTTTACTTTAACATCCGAAACATTTTTTTTTTTTTATGGAAGTGGTGATTCCATGCCTGGAATGTTTAATCCTGGTGATAAAGTTGTTATTGTTAGACAGGTTACCCCCTAACATAGTACTGTCATGAGAACTAGCCACTTGAGCTAAAACAGACTAATTTTAACGACTAAAATGCTGAACACACGTCCTCGTCTGACTACAGCAGTATACTGAATAATGTAATTAACTCGATTCATGCAAATTTATAGAATTATAGGTGGCACGCTGGATTGAAAACTTAAAACTAGTTGGATGGGCCAATCCCAAAACTTTCTTCTGACACATAATATTTCAAAAATTAGTTACACATGTTAATACTTCAATATTATTAGTTCAATACTATCCCAACTTTTATTTTCATCTTAAATTTCTGCTTCAGTCAATTAAACGGACTAAAAAGGAGTTAATCAATACCATGATATTTGTTAAAATTAATAGTTTTTGCTTATTCTGTTGTTATCAGATGTTTGCGAATAGCCCGCTTAGCAAAAAGAGAGTTTCCGCCTCTGCACGCGCCGCCGATGGACAACAGAACTACGAAAAATCAAGAAAAGCATACAAAAATCGCTATCACAGAGCCCCTTTACCTCGCAATATTTCCAAATTCAAGGAGGACCTGTTGGCCAAAGCCAGAAACATGCACGAAAAAATTTGGTTCAATTGTATGCATAATTTTATACACTTTTCGATAGTACAATAAAGAAAATGGCACAAACATCGCTATTACAACGCCCTCCTTCCGGCAGATTTTTTCAAATTTAGGGAAGACTTGTTTGCCATAGCCAGAAACTTGCGCAAAAAATTTGGTTCAATTCTATGCATACCTTCATACAATTTTCGATGGTACAATAATGAAAATGGTACAGACATTGCAATTATAGCGCCCCCTTCCGGCGGAGTTTTTCCAAATTCAGGGAGGACCTTCATGCCATGACCAAACACAAAATATTTGGCTCAATTCTATGTATAACTTAATACTTTTCGATGGTACAAAATTCAAAATCTCACAAAAATCGCAAAAAAGCGCCCCCAAGCGGCGATATTTTTCCAAATTCCGGGAGGACCTGCTTGTTATAGTCAAAAACTTAAAATAAAAATTTGGTTAAATTCTATGCACAACTTCATGCACTTTTGGATTGTACAATATCCAAAATCGCACAAACATCGCTATTATAGCACACCCTGACGGCGATTTTTTTTCCAAATTCGGGGAGGACCTGCTTGCCATAGTCAAAAACTTAAAAAAAAATGGTTCAATTGTATGCATAACTTCATACACTTTTGGATGGTACAATATTCAAAAATCTCACAAAAATCGCTATTACAGCGCCCCTACCAGCGATTTTTTTTCCAAATTCAGGGAGAATGTGCTTGCCATAGCCAAAAACGTAAAATAAAAATTTGGTTCAATTCCATGCATAACTTCATACAATTTTGAATGATACAATATTCAAAATCGCACAAAAATCACTATTACAGCATCCCCTACTGGATTTTTTTTTCCAAATTCAGGGAGGATCTGCTTGCCATACCCAAAAACTTAAAACAAAATTTGGTTCAATTCTATGCATAATTTCATACACTTTTTGATGGTTAAATGGCGACACACGGACAGACAGACATTTTCTGTAAACATGTTTTTGGGGAATGACCCCTAAAACATGTAAATCCGTCAAAAACCGGAAGTCGAAAAAAATTTCGATTACATTATTTTCTTCTATTGAAGATAGAAGAAAGTAAAATTATAAGATTGGCTATTGAATGAAACAAAATTAGTAGAGTCGCGTGACATGTTTTAAAAGTATCCATATGTGTTATGTTTACCGGAAGTGCGCATGCGTGAAATGTCTAAAAATAATTAAAAGGTATGTAGAACAAGTACTTTAATCAAGTTCCTCTAAAAGTAACTCACAGCAGAAATAAGGTACTGATGTGTTAGTGAGTCAATTTCGAAGATAGGATTCCTATTTCTGAAAATAAACAATGGGCCCCGCTCAACCCAGTGGTTAGCGTGTCGAGCACAAAACGTGAAGTTTGGACATAGGTTTGCGAGTTCAAAACCTGCACTGAGTACTTGGCAATCTTAACTACTAATTGATTAATTAACCTACGTTATCATCTAAAATTTCTTTGAATAAGTACTTCGAACGATTTAATAATCTTTGAAAATCCTCACTTTTTAAAAAGGTTTGTGAAAAAATTAGAAACTATAAAAGCTTTAATGATGTTTATCTCAAACACACTGAAATGAATAGACATTGAGGTATGTGGTACGATATTTCGTATCAGGAGCTTAGACGAGATAGGGCGAACTCAAAAGAATCGTTTTTTTTTTTATCCACGTAGTTAACCAGTAGTCAACCAGTAGGTAAGTTGTTCTGCCCTGGTTCGCCCTTAGTATTCTCGCAGTGTCGAGCTAAAGTGAGTAGTACCCTATTCTATAAGACTACTTGCAAAACTTTGATTTCCCAACACCCCAATTTCGGGATTTGCCCTTTCTCTTCCAAGGTCCTGATATGGATAATTATGTATGTAAGATCTAAAATGATTCGACAGCGCCCTAGAACAGATATGCCAGGATACATTCAGATATACTACGTTAACCTTCCTACCCTGTTAAACTTTTACTCAACTTTTATAAAAACATTTCACACCAGAATTCTCTTTAAAAACTATGTAAAATTTTTATTTATATTAGTTTTCTGTGCCTTTTATTTATCTTACTTTACGAAAAAAATTTCTCGTTCGAATCGAATGAAATGAATTATAGAAATGGGTCGATTACTCATTCAGGGTAGGAAGGTTAAGGGGACTGATCACTCAGCTTCCGATTTTTCCTCACTCATGTAAAGTCCATGGACATTGGATGCGTTCGTCTATTTAAAATATCTCCTCGGGAAATTAATATTTTTAACTTATATTTTTTGTGTACACTTCCTAAAAGGGGTCACTTTTTTTCTTAGTTCTTCAAAATATTTCTAATATCTATGCTTAATTTTATATTAAGTGTTAAAATCTGACTCGCAGTTCGCCCGCTTTTAACACACAAGATATTCAATTCAGCCAAGATATTAAAAATAGTTTGAAAACTAAGAAAAAAAAGAGACCACCTTTAAGAAGAGTACACAGAAAAAAGATGTTAAAAATAGGAATTTACGAGAGAAGATATTTTAAATAGACGAATGCATGAAAGGCCTTAGACAACGTTACGGAGGAGAATCCCGAAGCTGAGTGACCAGCCCCCTTAAGAGTTTTCAATCTGAACGAAATTTTTATACACTGTAGGCTGTGTATCCAAATTAAATATAGACAGTCACCTAAAATAATTCAAATATTACATTATATAGGTAGTCATTTCTATACATGCGATGAAAAATATTTAAAAACGTGTCAAATAATAAAAGATTCATGACAAGTCTATTATTTCTGAGTTTTTGACACTTTCGTTCTTTTCGTAACATACGGAATTCATATATTTTAAGGAATAAAATATATGCTAGCGCTGCACAACCTTTTTTTGCCAGAAAGTGGTTCGACACCACACTGTTTGAAAGGTCGTGTTTGACTTATTGAATGTCACTGACGTTGAATAAGGAAAATAATTCTGTATGAAAGTAGTCTTATCTTGGTAGCTCGTGGGTCACCGGTGGTGCACCTGTACTTTTATACAATGTTTTTATTATTTTATGCAAATAATGCGTCTCGCGCATCATTTAAAACTTGTATTAGCCTATTTAGGAACGGTAGGTTTATCACCCAGAGATATGAAAACTGGGAGCAGGAAAACACAATGGTCAAACATACCTGTCCACCACTCAAATCCGGCCTGCAGGATATTTTCCACCCAGATGGGATTTGGCTAACACGTTGCATTTTTATAAACTAATAGAGTTCGAACTCATCTGTAAATTTCAGACGTCATTCTGTTAGTTACTTTTAGATGAACTTGATTAAAGCTCTTGTTATACAGGATGTCTTTTGTGCAGTCGCTTCACGGCATACTATGTTTGAAGTAGGGTCAACAGCACAAAAGTTTTAAAACACGCTATTATCTTTTTAAAAGAAAAGATATGTCCATTCAAATAGTGAATGGATACGTTATTTTAATGAACACGTTCACGCCGGCTCCGACAGCCATGTTTTTCGCTGTGAGACGGCACTCTGAATCATGCTTTAGATCCTCTGGCGGCGCGGTACGATCGCTTAGCCCGACACTGATCACCCCTCTCTCCTTTTTATTGAATTGAACTCGAATAGAACTATCAGAGTGGATTGTGAAACTCTCAAAGTTCATAACGCGTACGCAAATGACTTGGAGAGATAATTTTATGGACGACACTTAAGACACCACAATCTCCACCTATCACACACATTGAGACGACCGTTGATAATGAACAGAACGCAAAATTTCTTTAAATCATTTTGTACAAACAGCTCCATTAATTCTCTTATACTTTGCATACGCGGTAAACATACCGGCTGCCTTATTTTAAAACAAAACCATTACAAAGAAAAAATAGATCTAATCATCAAATTTGATCTTCGGCCAACGTCTTAAGAGTATTTAACTCACCTAATTACCTTTCCAAAAATGGACCGATCTGAAAAAACGGGAGTTGCCAATAATCTTAGAAAAATCAAAGAAAAATACGTGCGATGGGTTTCACATCGATCCCATAATCACGTCAAACTAGTAAAACGTATTGTAATCGTTGTGCGGGTCAGCCAGCACTCTGTTGAGAATGCTTTAAAAATGGCATCGAAATAATCAATTATGTTCAGTTTATAATACTGAATGGTTTTTACTATCGAATATTCAAGTGCGATCTACAGGGAGTGCACGCCGCCTGATGGGGCAGTCGAGCGTGCATCCACCGGTGATGCACGTCGGCGTGAACGTGTAAAGACACTACATCAGGAATTGTTTTTTATTGGCTAATGCAAGTTCATACAGTTTTTCCTTCTTTTAGATAAAGCTTGACATGTTCGAACAAGCCTTTAGGGTGACCGATTGATTCGGATAACATTTCTGACCAGAAATGTGGTATTGGATGGGACATTCTTTTAAAATACATCTTTGAGAGGGTTTTTTCTGAAAGTAGTCCTGAAAAATGGAGAATACACCTACTTCTATAGGAAATGCAGAATTTCTAAACGGGGTTTCATAAAGGAAGCATTGTAACTTCTTGACAGTGTGGAAAAGGCCAGGTCCTATTTCTCCTTTAAAAATTCCTCTTACATTCCGCTAAGGGATAAATATTGCAAATGTACTTCAATCTCAATAAATTTTTTACATAATGTAATCCTATGGATAGACTAAACTGTCTAAAACAGATTTTGCTTAATGGTTGAAAATGCGTTTCAATTTTTGTTCTTCTCTAAAGATAAATTTTGTCCTGGTAGCATGTAGAAGTAATAAAATATGAAAAATTCATATACAAAAATTAATATGTGTATAGGGGCCATTCCATGTCACGTCTGGGGCAGTTTTTTTTAACAATGTTAAAATTAAAACAACTACAGTAGAGCGCCGATTATCCGAACAAGTCGGGACCGACCCTAGTTCGAATAAGCAAAAGTTCGGATAAATGGACAGACAATTTGACGGATGTTCCTGTCTATACTAAAATCTCCACGCTTTAGACTGACAGCACTGGTTAATGCTGGCATGTTTAAAAATTGATTTTTGTCTTTTTAATTTTTTTTTTGTTTACTTTTTATTATCATTTTCTGAACTCCAGAGATTATAATGTAAGCAAAAGAGCTTTCGATTGTTGCTTGCTTCAAAAAAGACATTCTTTTCAATGCTGCCCTATCTCGAACTCTTCTTAAATACATTAGTTGAATAGGAACAGCATTCTTCTGCCCTTCGAGCCTTTTCATAGCTGTTTCCAAACATTCAAAGGCTCCATTATATGATGGACCTTAATCAATTTCGGAGCATTCGTTTTCAATTTCTTTTTCGTCTTGAATATCATCCACAATCTCATCATCATTTAAAATCTGATATCCAAGTCTAATAGGGTGTTTGGATAATTGATAATTCGTTTTACAAAACTTTTTGAGAGAAATAAGCTGTTCGGATTATTTAAAGTCTCGTTAAAAAAATATTTTTTGTGAGAAATTGGCTGTTCGGATAATTGGAAGTTCGGTTAATTGGAGTTCGGATAATCGGCACTCTACTGTATGTGAATATGCAAATCTAGGGTTTTTTTGTTTTTTTTTTAATGTATAGTTTATATTTTAACAACTTATAAGTTATTATATATAGGTATTTTTATTGTGTGGATTATATTTTAACAATTTATAAGCTAATAGATATAGGTATTTATGTAAGTGTCACGCGCAGGGCATTTTTCCGTTTTTCATGAAATAGCCCTAAACGGGCAGATTACTGAGGTGTAGGGATTAAAGTGTGGAGATTTTTGAACCTTTTAAAAGCGGGCAGAATACTTGGGTCTAGGAGTACAAATGTGTATACATTTAAACAGATTAAGGGCTAACTCAGTCACCTGGAAAGACTCGCTCGCTAATGCTAATCCTATGGAAGAAATTTCGTAAGATATCTCGTTTGCATTTTAATATTTTTAAATGATTCTTTTTGTATTGGGTAGCTGAGATGGATCTCTAGATCTGCCCTTTTTTACTTTTTCGATTTTGTTTGCAGATATTTTCCAAGAGGATACCTTCATTTTCGAAACCGGTTCTGAAAATGAAAGTGTCGTAATTAAAAATATGTGTAACCAAAATCGAAAAAGTAAAAAACGCCCTTTGTACAAATCGATCTCAGCTAGCCAATGGAAAAAGGATTGTTTAAAAAATACTGAAATATAACGAGAGATATTTTTAAACATTTCTTCCATAGGATTAGCTTAGTGAGTGGGCTTTTTGAGGTGACTGGAGTATCCTCTTAAAGGACCATTCCATATCACGTGTGAGATAGCTTTTCTAGGCATAACTGCTGTTTTAACAGCGCTATTTTATCCTAAAATTAAAACAACTATACTAATCTGAAAACCTAGGATTTTTACCAAACTGAAAAGAAGGGTTAAGTGTTTCACGAGTATCTGTGTATGTGGATTTCGTTATACCCTCTGAACATCCCATCGGTTGGATGGATTTTAATAAATGAGGTCTGTATCAATTTGTCTTAACGGCCCGATGGTTATAGGCTAGGTTTTGTTTTTATAAATTCAAAATGGCGGCTGTAAAATACAAAATGGAGGTAGAGACAAAAAAAATTTACGCACCCTATTGAGTGGCCTATCATGGGATGGGTCTTTCAAAATGAAGACGAGGTTTCATGGACTATTTTACAGTCAGAAGCTCCGTTAAAATATTATACAACCTGGAAGTTAGGTAGGATCTCTCGTTTGACTGTAACTCTAACCATCATAGACATCTATAGACTTCATCAAAACAGTGTTTACAGATAGGAACTGACCATTAAACACAACTTAAGTCACCAATACAAGTAAATAAAAAAATAGGTAATATAAAACAAGTAATATAAAAAAAAATTAAGTCAATTCCTACTTAGGTCAATAAGAGAACTTTTTTTCTTGCGTTCTTTTTTCCTCTTGAGTGGCGCTTAAAATGCCTTGATCAAGAAGAGGGCTCTCTCAATTATTGAAAATTAATTAATTTAATTTAATGAATGAATTAATTTGAAAACTGGATTAACATCAAGTGTCATCCACTACAATTTAAAAAAAAATTATTTGAGCTTGATTGTATGAATAATAAGTACTTTATTAAAGACTGAAAATTTGAACAAGATATATATAGCGAGAGTGTGAGCTAATAGTAGGAATTGAAAAATAGTTTCACATTGATAAATAATTAATTAGTTCGCTTTTTAGATTTTTTAAATTTAATTGTTTATTGTTATTTGTAACGTATAGTTTGTATTTTATCAACCTATAAGGTAATAGATACAGGTATTTACGTAACTGTGACGTAAAGGACATTTTGTCCGTTTTTCACGGATTGCCCCCTAAAAAATGTTGGTTGCGCAATGTTTACTTTATATTTTAAGCATGTTAAGTATAGTCAGGTAAATGTATTAGTGTCTAAAAAAATGAAGTCACGTTTCAAAATTATGCCTGCTAATTTTTAAGCTTTTGAACTAATTTTTTTATTTTTCTACTCAATCATGTGCTTAGTTTTTCTTATCACCCAATGGGCTTGCAGTTGTTCTAATGGGCCGCGTTTTGTACTAAACGGTGTCATTAAAATCCTTTTGAAAGAGCCTTTTCCAATTTATTGAGTTCATTTTTTCTTCTGTGGTGTTTTGTCTTCGTATTTCAATACCTATCCACATTAATTGTGCCTTAGCATAAAATTCACTATATGGTCATTTTTAACATGGTTTCTCTCTCAACTCCATTTAATCAGCAGCACGGTTTATGGACACTCTCAAAAAGGCGGGGAGGACAGGGGAAGATGTAACATGAATGTGGATGTTTATTTTTAATATTTTAATAAAAATATTTCATTTGATCTCTATAGCTCTATGAGAAATACGTTAACCCTTCAAACAAAATAAACAGTAGGAAAAAAGTCAAAAAGGAATCTAAACATTTTAATTAATCGAGTACTATTTAATAAATAAAAGAAAATCTCAAATATTTTCCCCCAAAAATATTTCCAATCTCCTCTTATTAACAATTTCTTACCCCCCCCCCCTTCTCTTAAATAGAATTATCCTCCGAAATTTCCGCCAAAAAAAAAAAAAAAGAAAAAAAAAACTCCCAAATATATTTCTCTGGATAAAAAAAAATCTATATTGAAAAAAAAATCTAATTTAATAGATTACGACGACCATTTGGATTTTTTTTCATATATATAAAACGATTGTAAAACGCCGTGGCTAGTGGATTGGAGTCTCTCGAGACATGGCATTTTACTATCAATCGATTAAACATTAGATTATTTTCTTTTCCGCGTTTGTCTTTTATTCTGTAATCGATTTTCATGGGCTACATAATCTGTTGAAAACCTCGATTTTCATGGCCTACATAATGAGTTGAAGACCTCGATTTTTGCTTTGCAAGACGATTTTCATTACGGCGTCGCTCTTTGGCTTTGTATTTTTCCATATCTGATAATTTGCCCCTACCCATTTTGTGACTTTTTCAATTTTTAACGATTTTATACCTTTCGATTATTCAAACAATTTTTAACGATTTTCTGCCTTTCTATTACCTATTCAAATAAAAATTCTTCTAAAAGTAAAGAACATCGTTGAATTTCGTTAAAAAAAAATAAAATGCGAGCATTATTTGACCCCATCCTCGACCGAAAACAACCACCATTCCCAAATGGTTAGTTAAAAAAAAAATTTCAAAGTACCTTACAGTGTTAGAGAACATTATTGCGACTTCTATCTGGGTCTTATAAGATCCAAGAGGCAGTGCTGGGAGGAGATCCTGCGTCCTAAGCCGTCACCAATGCGTTAATACGGGTTAGGTTCCCTTAGAAAGACCCCCACGAAGGGCACTCCCCCCGGGCCTATATCCCTAGTGTAGATAATCGGCCGTCACAAAATCAACCAACCAACCAACCTAAGCCGTCACCCCCCCCCCCCCCCCCTCCTGCTGGATTAAGTCTGTTCTCAACTTCTGTGCTCATCAACCGCCAAACGTTTTGACACATTTACAAATTCATTTTTTAACGGAAAGATATAAAATTGGAAAGCCTGGCCATGACAGCGATTTGGAATCGAACTGTGTTTTCCATTATTTGATAAATAACCTATCGAGTTATAAGCGATTTCGATCCCTTCACCAAACACGTTTTTCAACCTTTCTTGACTGCTTTATCTCCTTTCGCGCGAAAATTCAGTTCAAAACGCAGAATTTTGACACTCTTTTCTGAAAGATCTATTGCTTTTGCAAAAAAAACAGAAAAAACAGTTCGATGACCTAGTTTCTGAAGAACACGTGCACGTTTCATGCATTTCAGAACGAAAAATAAATTTAAACTTATGCCATAAAGTTGCCCTCTTGGATTTGAGAACAGTCTTAAAACAAACGTTTCTCTTTTACTTCTGTGTCTCTTTGCCACCCCAGAGGTTGGTCAAAAGGAGGGGGCTTCTAAATTCTTAAAGCTTTTATTGCTTTCTGTACGTTTTTATAGCTGCATGCGGAGCTGAGTGCTGTAGTTTTATGTTACAGTTTAAAAAAATGCAAAGCGTTTGCCTATTCTGTGTCATTTTTTCTTGAGTTGTGTCACTTTTTTTTCGGTTGGGAGATATTGTATGAGAATTTTAGTTACTTATGTACAGAAAAAATGATTATTTATAGACTGAACAGTTAAAATATTTTGACTCTCTGCTACCCACAAGGAAGTTCTCCCTAAGACGCATATTCAGAATATTTTGAAAAAAAAAATGCTAATGAAACTACTTAGGAATGCAATATAGGATGAGTCAAGTTTAGCGGCGGAATTCCATTGGAAAGTCTAAGAAAATAAAATATTTTCGAACATTGGGTGCGGAAAGACAAATGCGCGACGTCATGGGGCAAGCCTCATTTCCCTTCGCTCCATGCAAGCGATTTTAATGCATTTTGAAATGGCTAGTTAAATGAGTACTTAATAAATTTAAACGATGAAACAGTTTATTAATTTTTTATATGTTTATGTATTGTATATTAGTTGCGTGTTGCTGAAATTTAATTTTACACGGTTTAACTGACTGGATAAGTTTTAGGTGTATTTTAAAAGTAATTGTCCAATTAAGAAAGGTCTTCTTATACATTTCGGTTGATTGACAATTCGTTGTTTCCATGGCAACACTATTCTCTTGTCTCCGACACGAACACTATCGAAGTCCGTTGGACATTGGGCAGAATGGGAACTTGGAAGCCATTTTATTCCATTAAATTTTATTCTAAACTGTATAAAACGATCTTTCCATTTCATTATGGATACACATAAATTCATATGAGAAATGATTAGTTATAAAAGTGTATTTATTTAACTACTTATAAACTTACTTAAACATGTTCAGCATGAAAACGGTTTTTTTTTTTTTTTTTAAGAGAATTTGACATAAAAGCGTTTTTTTTCCGTCACCAACCGGTGATCCATCACCCAATAAACGAAATTCTTATTGTTTTTTTTTTACGGACGCTCTATCGAAGTTCCGCTGAAAATTTTATAAACCTATATACCACGTGAGAAAAACATTCTGTAATTTTTTCATATTTTTCTGAGCAAGCACGAATGGACACCTACCTTGGCGGTACTAATGTCGTGTTTTCTTTCGCTTTGATGACAGCCAATCTATATTATAAAGGACAAACATATCTGTGCGTAACGCATACGTCATTTTGCGAATGGCAACACTTTGAAATTTGAAATAAAATTTTGGTTTTGCAATTTTCTCTACTGCAAATTTTAAAACTTCTAAACATCGTACATTTTAAATTTTTACACCGTCGTATAAGGAAAAAATGCTCTTTTAAATGCAATTAGTTCGAAAGCTGTATCTCGATTTATTTTTGAGATATTAATTTTTTTGTAGTTTTTAATACCATTTTTCTTATCGTGGCAACAAAAGTACCTCATTTCTATTGAAAGTCATTGAAAGTAAACGGAAAATAGTCGAAAATAAGAGATACTGTATATTTTTGTTGCCATTTTATCATAAAACCTGTAAAGAAAGTTGAAATTAAAATATGGGCTATGTCAAGAATATTGTCTGTTATTTCGTGATAAGGACGTCATATGCGCACTTTTTTATAGACGAAGTTTAAATCTGTATTGTAAAAGTGGATTGCTTTAGCGGATGCAAATGACGTCATTTTATAAAAAAGCGTGTATTTTAATTCTTAAACCTGAATTATGTTTTGTAGAAGTGCGTCATCTTCACAGCTCAGCTGCTTTGAAGTTCTGCACAGGTTAAACGGTTTCACTTTTGAAAATAATGTAATCGAAATCACACACTGATAAAACGCAATGTTTTACAAAAATTTAGTGTCTTTATAAAAGACAGTTGACATGAAAATAATAGCGATTTACATTACAGAAATTGATGATTCTCGCCTGGATGAGTTTGCTTCGCCGAGGTAGACAAGCAAACAAATAATCCGTGGTTTAAAATAATATCGTGTTCCTGAAGTTTTTGTCGAAAATTCTATCGAACAATAAAATTTTAATGCTATTCTTTAGGACATTCTACTATAATTTTATCAAAATAACATAATTTGCTTAATTTAATTTTTCCTAATTTTATATAATCTATCTATATTTTAAAGGACAAACATATCTGTGCATAACGCATACGTCATTTTGCGAACGGCAAAACTTTGAAATTTGAAAGGAAAATTTGGTTTTGCAATTTTCGCTACTGCAATTTATTAAACTTCTAAATATCGCAAATCTTCAGTTTTTTTCGTCGTCGTATGGGGAAAAAATGTACTTTTCAATGCAATTTGTTTGAAAGCTGTATCTCAATTTAATTTTGAGATATTCATTTTTTTTGTAGTAAATACATTTTTTGTAATAATGGCAACTGAAGTACTCCATTTCTGTTGAAAGTCATGGAGGGTTGAAAGTAAAGGGGGGAAATAATCACAGAGGAAAGAAAATAATATATTACTGTACTTTTTTGTTGCCATTTTCTCATAAAAACTGAAAAAAAAAATTGAAATTAAAATGCGTGCTATGTCAGCGATTTTTTAAATTTCTAAATATCGCACATTTTCAATTTTTACACCGTCAAAAAGAGAAAAATATCTACTTTCAAATGCAATTTGTTTAAAAATTGTATCTTAACTGACTGAGTTATTATGGTTTTTAAAATAACTATAGCCACCTATAGCGACCAGTTTGGTCTTCCTTAAATGTATGCTAGGCATTGCATCATGTTACTTTTATTCATATTTTCATTTAGTTGCTCAAATCTTTGCCAAATCGAAAGATTATGATAGAGAAATCAAGAACTAGATATTTTTTTGTTAGTCGGGCACAGGTGATAAATCGCCAAACATTGTACCCGTCGCATTTTTACATATTTCATTAATTTAGATTAAAATATAATCCTTTCACTCATTTTATTTAAAATGAATAACTTTAATTTGAAACAATCATTTAAAATTCATGACTTTCACTTAAAAAAAAAATCTTTAAAAAATGAAAAAGAATAAGTAATACCATAAACCATTTAATTTCAACATTGTTTCGACATTGACATTCAACATTGTTTTAATTTACCTCTCGAAAAATAAAAAATATTGCTGGCGAGTTAAAAAATGCTATTGGCGAGAATTGCGCCCAGCTGACATAAAAGTACGAACTCTTTGCAATCATGGCAACTTTTATGTAGTTTTATTCGATAAAAATATTTTGATTAAAAAGGTTTCCAGAAAATACATTGCCATTTTTTTTCTCGCCACGGACCTTTTCTCTATTTCGCCAAGTACCTATACTGGAAAAGTACCTTTATTTATTTATTTATTTATTTATTGTATTTTAAATGAGATGAATAAAAGACGGCACAAATGCCATATACGCACCACGTTGGCGCGATTTGTTTCTGACGCCAATGTCATATACGCACCGAGGTACTTAACTGGCGCCAAAGCGTCGTTATTATGCTTGATATGCTAATTCGGATGTTGTTGTTTATTTATTAATATATTGTTTATTTACTTTTATTTTATTTTTTAAAATTATATAAATTGTTTTGTTCTATAGTTATTAATTAAACTTTTTTTTATTTATTGTTATTCCCTTTTTAAAAATATTACACCACAACCAATGAAATGCGTTTCATTCGGGCGTTGCCATTAAACAATTAACAAATATTCGCGCTTTATGTGTCACGTCCAATTTATGGGGGTGAGACTCCATATATATAGATTTTTAAGCATAAATTATTTTTTAATTAATCTCTATCACGTTTAGCTCGATTACGAAAGATTAATTCGCTTGCCCTTAAAACAATGTAAAAAGTTCAGCATTTGTTTCCGTCTAATGTTCTATAACAAAATTAAAACTTCCTCTATAGGAAAATAAATAAAATAATGTAAATAAGAGACAAATTTAACAGACATGTGATTAAACCACGCGCTTAAAGCACTGAAATGATCGGAAAGACTGCCGCAAGTTGCAAAATCTTGGGTTAATAACTCCTGGCATGCGGTGACATGTGAATTTATCACTTTTAATAAATTTTAAAATATTTGATTGCATAATTGATATTTTTCATATAAAAATTCTTTTTTATGTTAGAAGGCAATCTAAAATATATAATTACACGTAAAAAAATAGTTTTCAAAAAAAAAAAAAAAAAAAAGAATGGTTCTCACCTATACTCTGTAACCCGAGGAGCTCGGGTTTGATCACCTAGTATTCTTAAAAGCGGTTTTAAGTTATGCTTTTCGATGACTCTGGGCCTTATTAAGCCACGAATTTTATGTTGTCGTTCTTCTGTTTTTGCAAGCAATGTGGAACCATCGCCTTATACCTGTATTGTTCACGAGCCCTTTTCACCGACCTGTAATACTTATTTCATCCGCATTCACTTTCTGGTTGAATTATTTTGTCTTAGATGCCATTCATGGATGACTCGAGACAATTTTGTATGGGAAAAACCAAGAATGTTGAGCTGTTTCCGATAAACCGGAACAGGGCCGAAACTAGGGGGGAGGGGGGCATGTGCCCCTGGCGGCAGGACGAAGGGGCGCCCAATGAAGATTTTGTTTGTCGGTTTTTCTCACGTCTGTGTTTAACACGGTATTGTTAAATTCGTCCTGTCTGGGGTATGCTAAAGCATAGAAGAATCTGAGGATGATATGCCATGAGGATCCTGTATAAAGCGGAATTCTTCTCGATTCCGTTTCAAGATTTCAGTGAGTCAATATTTGACATAAGTAATTGATGTAAGTAGATTACGTAGTTCAGTATTACATATTTTATGATTACATATTTTAAATTTTAAAATAAGTCGGCTATTTGAAAATTGGTAAAATTCTCTTTGTAAATATATTTTGCAGATTAAGGAGACGGGGGAGTGCTAAAATCCATGTTTGCCCCGGGTGCAAAAAGGGCTAGTTTCGGCCCTGAACCGGAATCAATCTTTCTAGCGAGTCAGCCCCCCTCCTCCAGTGTCGTATTCCCCCTCCCCCTGTAAATAGATGTGGTCATGGACAGCAATAGGAATTTCAATAACCCAATGAAATGTAACAGTCATCAACGGCTGTGATCAATTCATGAATGAGTACGAGTTGAAGATACCGAATGGAATCGGATGAGACGCGAGGTTTAAGTCTTTAGGCACTGACAGTACTTTTGAGTTCCACTGAAAAAAATGTTAATATAAAATTTATTGATAGTCTATTAATAAAATTTTATTTTTCTTTCCACACAAATCCGATACAATTTAGAAAGTGTAGAGAAACAGTCAAAGCTCAATGTTTTCAAAAAGGGGTCATTTTCTTAATCATTTATATAGGCATAGCTTTTCTTAAAGGAGTTATAAGAAACATTTTCAACAGTAAAAACCTTTCATTGCAAGGGCGGATACAGCCCTCCATTTAGAGGGGGGTGATCGCTCATTGTTTTGGTAGGGAAGGGGGTCACATCACTTTATAATCAATTTTTGTATTTAAGGCTGTTCCCATAACTAAAATGCCTACATTTCTTAACTAAAAAGGCTACATTTCTTATACTTTTAAGTCATTTTCATTCGTAAATTTAAAAAACAATTGCATTAATATTCGTAAAAATACTAAATTTTCACTTTTTTTCAGATACCGAGAAATTGTACAATTTTTTATTTTCTTATAAAGGTAAAGAATCGTTCGCAAAATTAGCGTTTTAAGGCAATTTTTAGGACTTTATAGGAATGCCGACTTGCGGGTGGAATTGGCTGACGCGTCCTGTTGACTCAGTTTTAAATCCCACATTTTACAAAGATTTCCCGAAAGATTGTTTGCCTTTATCGAAAAATGGAAAATGCTATCCGTTCCTGAATAAGTGCCCTTACAAATGTTTTGTATCTTAATTTAAAAACGACTTAATAGATGTGTCAGTAATTACCTACTTTGGATTTGAGTGGAGCTTTAAAGAGTCGGAAAGATTCGCTTTGTTGAGCAAGGGGAAAATTTGAAAGAATTTAATACACATTTCCTTTTTAAAATGTTCATTAGAAATTACTTTCGTTCAGGAGGGGGTCATGACCCCCGTGACCGCCCCCTTGGATCCGTCACTGTTCCATTGACAGAGAGGATCCTAATACATTTCAATACATTGCTTTTATAAGAAGTGTGATACTTCCATAAGAGTATTTTTGGTTCATGAATCTGATTGTTTTTGTAAATATTTTACAAAAAAAAGTTATAACTACAGGTTTATTGAATTCGTTTTAATGAAAACAGATCAAAATTTCTCGTTATTATTATTTAAAAATTCGTTTACCTTCCGATATGAAAGAAGATAATGATTGAGATGAAGCCATTTCTTGATCCATAATTCCGTCGATAAAGGGTTAAAAAGCTGGCAAAGTTTTATTCAAGGAAAGAGAAGCCAAAGGGCACTTTTCGTACATTGTTTAAGAAATAAGTAAACGGCCGTTGTCTATTTGTGTATTGAACTCTTATCTGTATATTCTGATTTTCATGAAACGTTTATGTTTGTCACCGTGACTTCCGTGGTTAAAGTGTTAGGATCCTTTTACTGTACTCTTACGTATTTCATGACATTGCGAATGCCTAAAACGAACATCTTATGGCTCTTTTAAAAGAATAAGCAAAAAGTTTAATACTGTAGAAGTGGGCATAAACCCTTAACCAGAAACGTGAAAATCCCATGCACAAACAGAACACTTAATAATTTACCAAATAGTGAACTTAAACATTTAATCTTTAATAGTAATGTATTAACAGGACCCATTTTTTAATATAACAGCATAAAAATAAGTTTAGAATGTCTGAGAGAGAAATTATTAAGGGCAAATATGCAGACACAAACATCTCACAGACTACATTTCCGGTTAAGAGTTAAGGGGATAGTATACCTTCAAGAGTGTATTTGAAAAAATATTTTTCCTCTCGAAATTTTCTGAGACATTTTCAGACTCATTTTTAAAAGTAAAAACATGAAACTGGCTGAGGTGATTTTGGAAGAGATGGATAACAGGCCGTGTGATTTCATTTTTCACTCCATTAATTAGAATTAGATTTTTAAACCTTTATTTTCTCAGGATGACCCTTCTTTTTCATTCCCAGATCTCCTGCTTTGGAAAATACCAGATTCTGAATAAGAGAATTTGCCAGTTTGATGCGTTTGAGAGCAAAAAGTAATTTAAAAATGAATCAGAAAATAAGCAGTTTGGATTAGAATACACCCTTAAACCTACAGATTTTTCGAATACATAATTTAATTCCATAATCATTTCTGAACAACATGCGAAAAACCGCATTAAAGGATTCCTATTAATTTACTAATTATCGCAGTTTTATTAAATATTTCATATTAAGACTACATACGATAATTAAATTTTGCGTTGCGTTTATTCAAAACGATGGATTTTGATACTGCACGCACTGTTACTAAAAAACTATGCATGGCAATAAAAAGAAATTTTTACCACATATTCATTTCGGTATTATCTACAACTTAAAACAAGAAAAATGTAAGATTTTTCTGTTTTGTTTTTATACTTTGAAAATATTTTTTTAAGTTAATTTTTTAATTTAGTCAATATTTTTTACAAATATTCTGGTTTTAGTATAAAAATAACACTATTATGTATTTAGTTTCACCAAGATTTCCTCTTTATATGCATATTTTCAGATTTTATCATGCGCGCAAGATTTTTTTTTTCTTATTGACATAATATTTTTTAACTTATCATTTCAATATTTATTTATGAATTTACAAGTATATATATGTATTTTAAATATAAATTTAAATATGAGCTTTATATTTAAATGAAGTTTCATTTTTATTTCTGACTTATTACATAATTTTTGAAGCTTGGAACATAGTGATATATTTTACTTTTACGACGTATCTCTCCCCCCCCCCCCCTCCTTAAAGATTTCTTAGTTTTTAATTACAGTAAAGCCCCGATTATCCGCGAAGAAAATTTTTTTTGATAAATTCAAGCCAGCAAGGAAAATACAATAAGCCCTACTAATAAATATAAACAGAAAAATTCATGTATTTCGAAAGTAATAGAAATTATTATATTTCTAGATTCGGTTGCCATGTTTGAAATATCAGATATAAAATCTTGATGTCTTTTCTTGATTTTATTAACCAAATGTAAATACAGCAATTTAAATATTTAACAATTAAATAAGACCATTATGATAAATTCTAGGACAGCATATAAAGAATAGCTTCATTCTCGAGATAAAAATTATTCCATACTAAAAGAAAAAAAATAGTTTACAATTTAGAATAAAGAAAACGTGTTTCCAAAGCAAGAAGCAAAAACAAGTGACTGATTTTTTTTTTTTTTAAGGTGTAATTCCACACTTTTTGTACAGTTGTATAATGCGTATGACTTTGTTCCTTATTTACTGTTCTTTTAGTGATTTAGACGTAAAGCAAAGATTTCTGCTTTACTGTACATATGTATCTTAAAAGTTTTATGTTTTTTGTGTACTAAAACATAGTTTTCATGTTGAATTTTCTTTTTTTTTTCGTGTTTGCACCCCATTTTCAGTCTTTTTCGGGTTATCCGCGGTGGCCTTGCTACCCAATTCCGCGGATAATTGGGGCTGTACTGTAATTTTTTTTTCGACTTTTACCAGAAGAATCTAAATTTTTTCATCAGTTAACCATTTTTCTTTATAAAACCATTGCAAAAAATATATAAAAAACTTACAGTTCTTAAAAACACAATCTTTAACCAATCCCCATTGTGAATTTGAAAATATCGCAGTCAATTGCAACGACTGTGTCAGGCAATGACAATACTTTTCTGATTTTTTTTTCCTGTAATACCCCCTCTCCCACACCCTTTTTTGTATTTGCTGCAGAATTTATTTTTTTCTTTTGGTTTTGTTGACTGCAGTTTTTTTGTCCCTTGTTTTCTTTTCCCCTTTGGCTTCCGATTTGAGATTGTTTTTAGAACGTTGAAATAACAGAACAGTTGGATGCCGTTATCCCGACACCCAGTTTTCACGTCATTCCGCTTATCACGTCAGTTTTTAAAAATCCCGATTTTGGTACATGATTTTACTGTAAATAAACTCTGGATTTTACGTCGTTGAATAATTTTCAACTCCGGATATCCCTGCGGTTTAGGAAAATTGTCCATTTTTCATAATCCATCTTATAAACCGTAAGAAAAGTCCCAGCCAAACTTTTCACAAATGTGTCTAAAATATTGAGATAAATGAGAAATTTTACTTCAATCTTTTATATGAATAAATAAACCCACACACTATGAATGACCCACTTTAGCTGCAGGTAGACGTATCAGTGTACTCGCGGTCTTTTTGTTCTTGGTCAGGCGGCGCTTTCTTGTGGTTACCTGGCGTTTTTCAACCGACTAAAACCGAAGCATTGCATTACATTGAAACGATCAGAAATTATCTAACATCCATTTCTGAAACAACGAATATCCATTACAATTCATTGAATAATATGGAAAAAAGAAATGTAGGAAACAAATCTAGACAAACAAACCTTAATTCATCACTATTTCATGTAAACAATAAAAAAAAAAGTCATCATAAATCTGATTTTTATTCTTTTCAATTTTGTTTTTATATTTATTTTGTTTTATAATAATGTTTTATTGTTTAAAGCTGCAAGTACAGTCATAAATTAAAAATTGTCTTAAATTAAGTAAAAATACAGCTTTTTATAACCATATTTTTCTCCAACTCCTGTTACCACGACACTCAGCTTATGACAACACTGTTTTCTGGTCATGAGAGTGTCGGGATAACGAGGTTTGACTGTATTTACATTGTAAAATAACGTTATTAAAATAAGAAAATATAAGTTATTTGTGCACCATAGATTTAATCCTAACTGATGATTGAAATTTAATAATATTTAGTTCATTCATACATGTATAAAAAAGTTTAAGATTAAAATTAGTCTTATAATATATCTCGTATGAATATTACAAAAATGCACGCGGTCTGTTATGTTAGACAATTTAAAAACAACTGGCTGAATCCATATCAACTCAGGCAGGGGGGTTACCTTCATAGTCTCAGAAGTTTTTGAATTGAACATATGTTAAAATTTAAGAAAAAGTAAGATACTTGTATATTTTCATTTTGCCCAAAAAAATTCCTGGCCCGAGATACAGGCCGCCAAAGATGACATCCCCGGCATCCTTTCTCATTTGCGATTTTCGATAAAAATTTTAAAGTGCTCTATCTCTAGAACGATGCAAGATATTTTGTTGCGGTTTATTTTATTTTAAAGATAATATTCTTCTGTTTAAAATGATATACCCAATTTTGAAATATGTATTCAACTTTTCTTGTGGCAGCCTTTTGAAAAAAAAAACTTTTTTTTCAAAAAAAATTTTTTTTTTTGGAAATGCCAGTCGCAAAAATTTTGATTTTTTTGCTGTTGATCAATACCATTAGGAACTACCTTCACTGTAAAGGAGAACTTCCACTTTTGAGTTTAACAAATTTTAGAAACGTTTAAAAAATTCAGGGAAGTTTACAGGAACTGTATATATACAGTTCCAGTAAAAGTCACTGAATTTTTGCTTATTTGTATCATATTTGTAAGGATAAGCCTACTATACATCCTAAACAAGTTAGAAATTGCAATATCAAATGTGGCAAATGAGGTGCGTGCATACTATAACTAGTTTTATAAATATTCAGATCTTGGTGCAATAAGTTACACTCTTGGGCAAAAAGGGCATGAATACAAAATTTATTATGATTCTACATATTAAATTCAGTAATACGGAAGTAATATGAATTCATCTTAAAAGGACTTAATCACCATGGCAACCTAGAATCATTACCTACAGGGCTTAATTTGCGCCGGAGCCCGGCTCCGGTACTTCTCTGTTTTTAGTAAATATTCAAATATTGGTCGGAATTCACCGGAGCTCATAAATATAGGGCTCCGGAGCCCAGTGCAATTGCGCTTCTGAAAAACCGAAGTCTAAATTACTTTTTTCTTTCCTTCCCATCTCCAAGCTTTTGCATTGTTTTTTACCAAAACACTCGTATGTGACGCAATGTGTCACACACGTAGAAGATGGAAATAAAACGGACTCAAAATTTTTATAATAGATTTTGGGCTTGGACCGACTCTAGCTCAAAATGTATTGCAATTAAAATTTTTATTCATGTATAGAAAAAAAACTTTTCCTCCTTTAAAATTACTTATTATATTCTATTTCATATCATTTTAATGCTATTTTGATCAAAATGAAGGGGAAACTGAAATCGTGTTTTTCTATTTCAAATTATGTCGGCGACAACGTGTTGTTAAAACGACGCCACTAAAGAGACTGAACAATGTATTTGCTTTCAGTTCGATTTTCTTTTGTGACAGTGGGATAATTTTTATTGGTTGGGTTTTAGTTTTTAATTTTATTTAGATATCTAACCTGAAAAGAATATTTTCTGCTTTAGCCAACGAGCATCAGCTTGAAGTTTTGTTTGTTTGATGTTTTTTGTCTTCTATTGCGTACGAGTATAAAAATCACGTTAGTGATTTTTCTATTTTTAAAAAAAAAATCATGAACGGTACCCATGCTAAGGCTTTGCTCTGCATATTTACAAAATCACTTTTATTTGTAACTAGATATAATTGCCATGTTATTGTTCTTCTGATAGAAAGCAATCGAGCAGTATTCCTCCTTTTTCTATAAAAGCATCGGTTCTTTCCGATAACGGTGTCAAACTTTTAATTCAATCTGATTTTCAGAGACTCACCACAAAAGATTGTTATGCGGAAGAATCGATCATAGTTTAAGATATGCACCTTTTATAGGAAATTGTAAAACATTGTTTCATTCTTCAGCATATAAATGTTAATTTCTGTAAATTTCATTCATTTTTTCTTAAAAATGCATAGCTGCGAACAATCCTTTTTTTGTGTTAACACTATTTCCTAATCAATAATCCTTACCATATTTAATCACAGAATTCTGCAATTAATTAACTTTAAAATCAAGTAAAGATTACTATTCAGAAGGAGTGATAACTAAAAAGTAGAATAGTTGAGAGCTAAGTATATGCTGATAAATATATTTAAAATATTTTGCTAAAGAAAAAAAATGCTTTAAATTTTGCAAATAATGTACGAAATAAAAACATGCAGATTGAATGACAGGGGGGGGGGGGGGGACGGTAAGGTTGTTGTACCGGTTCCGCAAAATATTATGGCTCCGGTACTTTTTTTGTTAGAAATTAACCCCTGATTACCTATCATGGTATATCATTGAATCAATTATGTATTATAGGATTTTTAAATAGAATGAAGAAAACTTTTATTAATGTCTTTTTATGTTTTAATTTGATTTTCATAGCATTTGAAGTGATACACACTTTATTTTCAATACCGAACATAGTAAAACAATCCCAATAACATATATCAATTACACAGCAATACAAATTATATTAATACAATTTAGAGTTCAGACAGATGGGCAGACAAATCGAATCCATAAAGACTTTCAACTATGTTGGAAATTGTTAAAAGCACATAAATAGGTCGGAATTTGACTTTTAAAAATTTATGTCAATAGACAGAAGCATACTTGAATACTTTCATACAACCCTGTATTTTACCTACTATCTTTATATACATGCCACTATTTAGCTAATATTTAATTAAGATTAAAACATCCTTAAAACCAGTGAAATCACACTTCCAGAGATTATCATCCATAGACGGCCATGTATCTAATTCTTTGCGTGGATCTGTATATCATTTTATCTATATTCTCCAAACATATCTTAGTATACTAAATGTAGTTCAGTGTAAAAATGCATAACTCATTTAAAAATCACCTTTAAGCTACTTTCATTCATACTCAGTAAACCCTTAAGATTTCTTTTGTGTAGCCCTGTATATGATCTACAGCATTTATGCACACAACTTAATATGGAAAAATTTAGTTAAACTTAAAAACTCAAACACAACTAAAAATGCACTTCCAGCAATACCCTTACGATTTCTTTTGTGTAGCCCTGTATATGATCTACAGCCTTTATACACACAACGTAATATGGAAATATTTAATTAAACTTAAAAACTCATATCGCAACTGAAAATGCACCTCTAGCAATCATTGCTAATGTACAGTATTTCCAATAAGGTAAAGTATCCGAAATCTTTTGTGTGTCCCTGTAAACACTATGCACTTTCTATGACACAGGAAGTAATTTTTTGTAAACCTCTGCAATAAAGTATGTATCACTTCAAATGCTATGAAAATCAAATTAAAACATAAGACATTAATAAAAGTTTTCTTCATTCTATTTAAAAATCCTATAATACATAATTGATTCAATGATATACCATGATAGGCCATGATTCTAGGCTGCCATGGCGATTAAGTCCTTTTAAGATGGATTCATATTACTTCCGTATTACTGAATTTAATATACGGAATTACAGTAAATTTTGTATTCATGTCTTTTTGCCCAAGAGTGTAACACTTATTGCACCAAGATCTGAATATTTATAAAACTAGTTAATACTATGCACGTACCTCATTTGGCACATTTGATATTGCAATTTCTCACTTGTTTAGGATATATAGCAGGCTTATCCTTACAAATATGATACAAATAAGCAAAAATTCAGTGACTTTAACTGGAACTGTATATATACAGTTCCTGTAAAATTCTCTGAATTTTTTAAATGTTTCTAAAATTTGTTAAACTCAAAAGTGGAAGTTCTCCTTTACAGTGAAGATAGTTCCCAATGGTATTAATCAACAGCAAAAAAATCAAAATTTTTAAGATTGGCATTTTCGAAAAAAAAAATTTTTTTTGAAAAAAATTTTTTTTTTCAAAAGGTTACCACAAGAAAAGTTGAATACATTTTTCAAAATTGGGTATATCATTTTAAACAGAAGAATATTATCTATAAAATAAAAAAAACCGCAACAAAATATCTTGCACCGTTCTAAAGATAGAGCACTTTAAAATTTTTATCGAAAATGACGAATTGGAAATGGTGCCCGGGATGCCATCTTTGGCGGCCTGTATCTCGGGCCAGGAATTTTTTTGGGCAAAACCAAAATATACAAGTATCTTATTTTTTATTGAGTTTTAACATATGTTCAATTCAAAAACTTCTGAGACTATGAAGGTAAGATTTTTTCTTTGGCTGCCTGAATTGACATGGATCATACCAACTGTAAAACAATTCTTAAATTAACAATTAAAAATCTAAGCAATCCGTGATTTTTTTTTTTTTTTTTTTTTGACATAGTGTCAATGAGAAAGTCAACTGTGGTGGAAAGTTAACCTACAGTGCGTTCCAAAAGTTTATAGACATCCATATATATAAACTATCTAAAATATATTAATTCATTCTATAGATAATGATGTTATATGCATGGCAAAAAAAAAAAGCCATTTTATCAAATAGTTTTTTCTAATCTTACAGATAGTAGTCAAAAATCAAGTTTTCAGAAAACGCGACTAAACGTTGAAATGAAAGAGGTGCAGCTTTGAAAATAATTGTTACATAACTACTTATAACTTCGTTAAATATACAAATATTTTTATGCGGTTGTTTACACTGTGTTCAGAATTAATTGGATAATCAAAATAGATGCAAAAAATTGATTTTTTGAAAGTTTTCAAGCCCTGGGGCTCCTTAATCATGATATTAAGAATAGCTGGTAAAATATTTGACGTCAACATCTTTTCCTTGCAGTTCATGGTGGAGCACCGAGAAGTGTGATAGAGCGGTGTTCAATGCGGTATTGTTATTTTCGTGCACAGTATAGTTTAGATAATGGGATTTAAAGTACCTGTATTGCCTTTAAAACTTTAATTTCGATCAAAATTTCAATAGTCAATACATAATTTCAATATTTTTCTTCCGATTTTCAAGCTTTTGACACATTTATATTTTTCATAAACTTAAAGGAAAATTAAGTTGAAAGTTAAATGACTGCAAAATCTTTAAATTGTTTTAGATATCTATTCAAAGGAAGTAGACTACTTATTCATTGAAAAGTTTGAGTTACATACTTTTCATTTACAATTCATTAAATTTTCAGAATTTTCTTTTACACCTTTAGCTAAGGATCGACCGAAAACCGAAATCGAATTTCGCCAATTTTCATATTTTCGACCGAAAACGAAAATGTCAAAAAAAAAATCAAATAATTAATACATACAATAAGTTATTAATAATACATACAATATTTTTCAATTAATTTTATGTTTTTTTTTTAATAAATAAAAAAATTAAATTTGGGGAGAAACGGGACACTTTTTACAAAAATAAGAAAAGAAACTTTGTTTGACATAAAAACAAAAATTTCAATTTATAGAATACAAAATGAAACACTTTCTAAAATCCTTGAACAATATAGGAACATAATTTTCAGGAACAATTTTATAATTAAAGAAATTGTAAATTTCAGAATGTGTGCCATACCTCCCCACTTACAGGGAGGTATGGGGCAGCTAAAAAAAGTATGATAAAGCGCAAATAGTCTAATGTTGACTACATATACAGTCTAACAAAGATTGTAGGTTGGTAATGTCTGTGCCACACTATCAAATTCCAGTATCTTTGTTCAGGATTCCATAATTCAGGATTGTCAGTCACAGATGACATTCAAAAATCATCAGTTCAATTTATTTACATTTTGAAGTAAATGAATATATCATGTTATAATCAATATATTACCCTCGAAAAATGTTTGCATATTAGCATTTTACATTCATCTTATTCAAAAGAGGAAATTGGACTTGTCCCATTCCTCCCTTTACCTTCTTTTATGTTAACTTCTTGTATACTCGCTTTTAGGCGAAGTTTAAATTATGGATAACACACAGCATAATGTTCCATAAATAGGGAAACTATTAGATCTACGCATAAACAAGTCATTAATATACAAAAAACCATAAAAAATATATGAAGCAAATTTACTTTTGATTCTTGAAATAATGTTTTTCTTTATACCATTGTAAGCTTATGCAGATCAGCTACTTTTTTCAGCTGAAGCTTTGGGCTACCACTGCTTCATCTAGTGTGTGATGGATGGAATATTTAGAATGATATTAAATATTTATTCAATATATACAGAAGAAGATCGCGATGCATACATCGAAAAGTACATCCGCACACTTAGAGGTAGTGCTCAACCCCACAAGACAAACATAAAGTTATGGGACTCGTCGATTGGCGACACAGGACCTCTTCTGCAGCTGCAAAGTCGCTGGGTCCACGAAAAGGTTCGAACAGCTAGGACCTTTATATCGACTGGACGCAGCAGATGGAAAGCTGAGAGAAACTTGGCGAATCTAAGGACATGAGACCTCGCCAAGAAAACGTCAGAGAACCAGAAAAGACACCATTCGGTCTAAGACTTTGAAGCTGTGGCCTTAAGACTTCGTACTTTTGAACTTTTTGGAAATGGGCCTCAGCAAGAGAAAAACCTACTGTCCCATTCCAGCCCACTCTCCCTTACTCATTTCTCTGTTCGCCAAATATAATACACACATAATTATTAATTATACGTGTTTATTAAATATACATACTTATTAATTATACATGTGTCCCAAGTTCTGTGCCTCTGACCCAAACTTTTTTCTTTTCATATAAAATAAACAAAATGTTAATGATCCATCCAGACACAGAATGATTTTCTAATTATATGAATTTCATCTCATTAAAAAATGTTTTAGGTATCGATACCTCGATTTATCTTTTATAAAGATTTTTGCAGAGAGTCATCTGTTATAGTAGAACTTTCCCAAGCAGTGTTCGAAATATGTCTGCGGTTTCAAACAAAAAATTTTCTATTACTGTTAAGACAGCATCTTTTAAGGCTGTTCTTAACTGCTCTGCTCAACAAGCGCAATACGTTTTGACACATTTACATATTCATTTTTTAGCGGAAAGCTATAAAATTGGAAAGCCTGGCCATGGAAGCGATTGGGAATTGAACTGTTTTTTCCATTTTCTGATCCATCCATTACCTATTGAGTTAGAAGCGATTTCGTTCACGTGACAAACACGTTTTTCGCCCGCTCTTTTGTGATTATTCTCCGTTCGCGCGGAAACTCGGTTCAAAACGTCCACTTTGACACTCTTTTCTGAAAGATCTAGTGCGTTTGCAAATAAATGGAAGAAACAGCTCGATGACATAGTTTCTGAGCAACAACACCTGCTCGTTTCATGCATTTTCGAACAAAAATAAATTAAAACCTATGTCAAAGTTGCACTTTTGGTTTTGAGAACACCCTTAAAAGGGTGTTTTTATTTGATCAAAACTCGAAAATTATTTTTGTGCATATTATTACCCCCCAATTTGTTTTGAGCTATTTTCGATAAACCGCATGCAGACGCGATTATTTTTCACAAAGTTACAAGAGTTTGGATTTTGTACAAAAACAATTTTTCGTACATTTAATATACATTAAATCTGTTTTTTTGAAAACTTATTTTTCAACGTTTTTAGATTTTCGAAATGCTCCGTGCGTCTTGATATTTGATCAAAATTCATGAAATTGATAAGGAAGAATCCTGATATTCCTTACTAAGAATCTGTGTATGCATTTTAAAATTCGGTTTCATTAAGATAATTAAATTTGATTTTTGAACTTGTTAAAAGACAAAATTTTGATGAAAATCTATATAGAATTCTGAAAAAAAAAAAACTATTCAATCTATTTAAAAATCGATACACAAATTTGTTTGTAATAGTTTATTATGATTAAAATGAAAATTGAGGAAATATCTTAAAAATTAAGACTCATGGAGAATTTTAGTAAATTCCGTTTTAAAATTTTATATTAAAAAAAAAACTTAAAATTTTAATATAGGAAATTTCTTTTATGGTGTTCTATACTTATGGTGAAATGTATCTTTCCACAAAATGTCCTATCTCTATGATGAAAATTAAACAAATTTTTTAACGTTCACTGTCCCCTCAAAAAAAAAAGTCTTCAAAGTTTATAAATAAAGTGTCTCATGTGTACCCATACAAATAAAATCAATGAATCATGTTGAACATTTCCAAAAGAAGAAAACGAGATTTTTGGAATTCAGATAGTTTAGGTCCGGTTGAATTTTTGACACGGTTTCACCGAAAACGAGTTTTCAGGGAAACTCTGATTTTGGGTGGAAAACGAAACCGAATTTTCGGTCGATCTCTACCTATAATATTTTAAATATTCATGTTATTTGTCATAGAAATAGTCTAGTTCCTTATATAATATTATCCTATTTTTTATTATGGAACTCATAAAATGGAATTACAATAGAGTCCCGATTATCCGAGTTAATATGAACCTCGGATATCTCTCGTGCTATCTCACCTCGGAGAAGCAAAAAACTCCGATAAACCGGATCTACACAAATCGTCACCCACTAAGGAGATGAAATATAAAGTTTTACTTCATTCATTCATTTTTATGGTACTAGTAACATTTCTTTGATATACATTTCCGTTACTTTTAAGAAAAACGGGGAATGAAATTGTTTATTTGAAAAAGTCTTTGATAGTTTTTTGTTTGTTGACTGTCAATTTTGCTGCAGTTTATTTCCTGCAATATTACGCTACTGCATAGCTACTGCACATTTTCAAACGTAAAGTTATGAAATGGGCACACCTGACACTGGAAGCGATTTGGAATCGAAATGTTTTTTTCCATTCTTCGATCCATAAATGATGTATAGAGTTAAAAGCGTTTTTGATCACGTAACAAGACATTTTTTCTGTTTTCGTCGGGGAAAAAAACACCCCTTTGACAGTGTTTCCTGAAAGATCTATTGCGTTTACCAAAAAAAGAAAAACGTCTTTCGAGGGCCTAGTTTCTGAATAACACCTGCCCGTTTCATGCGTTTCCTAACAAAAATGAATTAAAAATTTTGTCATGAAGTGGCCCTGTTGGATTTGAGAACAGACTTGAGGAGGATGCGTCAATTTGGAAAAAGCATAACCTGTTTGAAAACCTCCGAAGTCTAAAGAATAACCGAAATTTTTGGGGCAACCCTGTATAGGACATATAGTTTTCTGTTTAGATTCCATAAGTATGTTAAAACTGAGTTCAGTTAGGGATAATTTGAAAATTTCCTTCCAGCGATTTTTGGCCATCAACAGAAAATGACTCAAAATCTTCGGTAGCCTTGTAGAAGAACTATAGAATGGATACACACCCAGTCAAAGCCCCCCCCCCCCCCTAAAAAATCGATTTAAAATCACGTTCACCCTAACAACTAAAAAAACTCCCCAGCGGCTCGGTCTACAGGCGGAGGTAGATTTCGAACTTAAGTACTCATTTCACCAACAAAAACTAAAGCAAAATTAGAGATAAATACAGTTTAACAATTTTATCCGGCCTTTTTGTGTAAGAGATTGTTTTATCAGAATCGTATTAAGGCGCTATTCAAAAATGTTTACCCTCGTCATTTCCACACCCTTGGGCCGATTTTGCCATAGTTTCAATACGTTTTTACAAACTCGCATGACGTTACATATTCACCTGCTGACCTCCATTATATTTCTAATATGACGTAATATTTCCTTTTTTCCGTCAAACTATTTATTTTATTTTCATTTTTCACGTGAAAATCTTGCTATACAAAATTTAATTGTTCTGGTAAGAATTTTATTGTGGTTTTTTAATTGTTGGCAACAATATAAGCGAAAACTGTTTAAATTTCCTTTCATTTTTCAGTAAGAGCTGGTTTTTATCAGAATCATGTTAAGGCAGTATTCAAAATTTTTAACCCTCCCCAATTCCACCCTCTTGGGCCGATTTTGCCCATTGGTGATCCCCGCCGAGATATTAGCCATCTGAATGTTTTTGGTGAGATTGAAGTCCGTGCATCACTGCGACTTTTATCGTGCAGGCAAAATTGAGTACATACATGAAATATATATATCTAACTTTTTAGATGGGGGAGGTTTGGGGTTCTTGGGGTCCTATAATGTAAAATTATGAAGGATCTTTTCAAAAGTCGCATCCTGGTAGCGACTGCAATAGGTAATATTTCTTATGAAATCTACCTAAAATCATTTCAATTTAAAAACTCGTCCACCCTAACAACTCAAAATCCACTTCTATCCAATGATGAAGAATGGGTAGTCCTATTCTTATACACTCAGCACATTGGTGAACATCATCCACATCTCAGTGATAGGTTTAGAAAAGAGTTACATCCTTAAAATACACCGAAAACGCCCCCCCCCCTCTAGAGTTTCCTTGTCAAGAAATTTTTTGGAGGGCAATTCCACTGTAAACAGTCATAGAGGAAAAAATGACTTTACCTTACTTAAAAAAAATAATAATCAGGTCATTAAAAGAGTGCTACAATGAGTACATTATATAATATAAATTAATATAGTTATTATGAATAAATTATAAAATGTGAATAATTATGTTTAAAAAAGGGGAGTATTAGCACAGACAAACAGGAATGACCCAGCTTATTGGACACCTTTATGTTTATCTACATTATTTATAAAATAACAGACAATTTATTAGAACAAAACTGTATTTTCGGTATTTTTCGGTTAGCCGGGTGTTATATATACATATTTATATACATACATATATGTAAATATACATATATATAATTTATACATATATTGTATATATATATACACACACATATATATGTATATATATGTATATATATATATGTATATATATGTATATATAACACTGGCGCCCGGCTAACTGAAAAGTACCGTAATTTCATTCGAAGGCAGTTCAGAAACAGGCGGCTTCCACAAAAATGGACTATTGCCACACTCTAGTTATGAAAAATAGGTCATCTTAACGGTAAGAGACCCACATCCAATAGGTAACAAACAAATAAGTACATAAAAAACGGTATGCCGATTATAACGGAGTTTACTGAATTTGACTCTCGAACTTTTTGTAAAATACATTGAAAATATAAAAAATATAGATATAATACTATCACAAAATATGTGTATTACCTATTTGATGAACAAATAAAATACTAATAAACAATTAAATTTAAAAAATCAAAAAACCCGACTGCTTAAAAAGCAAACTAATTAATTATTTATCATCAACGTGAAACTATTTTTTTTTTCATTTCCTACTATTAGCTCACACTCTCGCTATATATATTTTGTTAAAATTTTCAATCGTTAATTACTTATTATTCATCCAATCAAGCTCAATTTTTTTTTTAACTTGTAGTGGATGACACTTGATGTTAATAAAGTTTTTTTTTTAAATATTAATTAAATTAAATTAATTTTCAATAATCAAGAGAGACCTCTTCTTGATCAAGGCATTTTAAGTCCTACTCAACAGGAAAGAAGAATGGGAGAAAAAAAATTTATCTTATTGATTTAACTAGGAACTGACTTAAAATATTTTTTTATATTACTTGTTTATATATTTACCCATTTTTTTTTATTTACTTGTATTGATGACTTTTAAGTTGTGTTTAACTGTTAGTTCCTATCTATAAACACTGTTTTGATGAGATCTATAGATGTCTAGAATGGTTAGAGTTGCAGCAAAGCTAGAGATCCACAATACATACACAACTTTCAGGTTGTATAATATTTTAACAGAGCTTCTGACTGTAAAATAGTCAATGGAACATCGTCTTCATTTTGAAAGACCTATCCAATGATAGGCCACTCAATAGGGTGCGTAATTTTTTTTTCGTCACTACCGCTATTTTGTATTTTACGGCCGACATTTTGAATTTATAAAAACAAAACCTAGCCTATAACCATCGGGCCGTTACGATGAATTGATAGAGACCTCCTTCATTAAAATCCATCCAGCCGTTGGGATGTTTCGAGGGTATAAAGAAATCCACATACACAGATACGTGTGAAACACATAACCCTTCTTTTTAGTCTGGTAAAAATGGCAACATTGGCTTAGAATTGTCCTGGAGTATACCTGTCAGTGCACTGTACATTATATACACTTCTTTTATACAGAACAGGCCACTAAACTTCCATAATAACGTAACAATGCCATGGAAATTCTAATCTAGTAACAAGAGTGAAACCACGGCTCAGACGAACAGAATTCACCCCTCACCCCCCCCTCAACGTGTTGGGAATGGTTAAAAGTGGGTTCTTCCTAAAATCGGCTCCATAAAGGAAAGAGACTTTGTCATCCAAAGAGTCAGAAAAAAGAGTAAAATAGGTAGATTTGTTCTAAAAAACTTCTAAATGGCTGTGGCATTTAAACACGCTGTTATTCCAGTATCCAACAGCTTTTTATGCATACACTATTTGAAATGTGGAAGCGAAGTACTAGAAAATGAAACAGAATAATAGAGTGAAGTTTATTACAATAGAAAAACAGTGAATGGGCTACGAAAACAGGACGCCATGGTTCGAGATTTCCAGAATTTAACTATTAAAATTTTACAGGATCGCATATTTTTAAGATCCCCTACAAATCTCTATCTCTCTCTATTTATTTCTCTATCTATCTATCTATCTATCTATCTGTATAATCTCTTCAATTCCGTAGCTAAAATAATACAAATGCTTAATCATTGGTTGTTTCCAAACAAAATGACATCGTACATGACAGAAAAATATCTTTTCTGAAATGAATCCTTTAGTCGCTTAGTCATCTAGGTTCAAAAATAGGAATCTAAAACTACAAATGCCCTTAAAAACATCCATTTAATAACCATTCACCTAAATGAACGCAATCACAAATTTAAGATCTTTAAACTGGTAATAATCTACAAATCCTCAAAAACATTTTATTGAAAAAGATTTAAGTTAAATATGAAAATTTCTCACTTTCTGGGTCATACTGTCTTTTGGGCATTTTTAGGCAATTTGCAAACTCAGATGAAAATGACATTTATTTTAGGTGGGAATCAGCTTAGAGGCTGCCATTGATTCGTTTGCTTTCAACGCAGGAAACATTCAGCTATTAAGCAGTGATGTGAACATGAAAAAAAATTGGACATTTTAATTTTTATAAGGAAAAGAATAGAGGTTCCCGTATGCGGGCCCAGGGACCGAAGAAGATATATGTATAACTTGAAACGTACGTCTGTGAGATGTTTGCGTTTACGTATCTGCCCTTAATATTTTCTCTCTCCGACATTCCAAACTTATTTTTAGGCTATTATGTTAAAAAATGGGTCCTGTTAATGCATTATTATTAAAGATTAAATGTGTAAGTTCACTATTTGGTAAATTATTAAGTGTTCTGCCGTCGTTCGGTACAGTCGTCGTTCGGTCTGACAAAGTGTCCGTCTGTCTTCATATAACCCAGCAAAAACTATCCAATCGAAGGATTTGAAATTTTAAATTTAGAATGATTATAAAATTTTGTCGAGTCCTTCCCAATTTTATCAAAATCGGATGTCGAGTGGAATGACAGGGACAGTCAAAAATTTTCCGTTACATTAAGGCCTATAGGAAAATATTATTTCAAGTGCATTTGAATGATGTGACAGCCTTTTGAACCGAATGAAATAGATAGGCACTTAGGAAGTGTACTCAAATAGACATTCAGTACACTAGGCGGCGCAAAAAAATTTGATAAAACGAGTTAGAGTACGAACTAACTTCATTGGCCACTTTCGACCTGCAATTTTCAAATTGTTAAAGTTTTTTTTTTGTATGGTTAGAAATAAATTTGCCTATACTTAAAAAAAAAAATGAATATAATAACATTTTTTCATTCCCAGGTCTCCCGATTCGGTAAATTCAGTTCAAAACGCCCACTTTGACAGCATTTTTTTCAATATTTTCTGCATTTATTCAAAAATTGACAAGCACGGCCCATTCTGTAGTTTCTAAATAAGAGAATTTCCCCGTTGGATGCGTTTGAGAGCCAAAATGAATTCAAAGAATAAATCGGAAAATAAGCAGTTTGCATTGGAATACACCCTTAAGGAGTGGAAGTTTCTATAGAGCACTTCGTTTAAAAGCCGTGTATCCTTATGGATTGAATACGAAGTGAAATTCAGTGATTTATATCAGTTTCAATACATTTGAAACAGCGTCCTGTCATTAAAATACCCTGCAAACGATTTTTCATCCTATACCAGCATCATGTAATGAATTCTTTTGGATGCCCCTGTCAATAAACTATGAATCCCAGATACTTCCAATAACAAACATGCATACGGGACCCTCAATAAAGTTTATCAATGGCATGAAAATCCGAGTTTATTTACGGATGAGAGAGCGTGGACAGACAAACCGAATGCATAAACACTTTTCAACTTTGTTGGAAGGTTTTAAAAAGGAGGTAACCCAGTTAAAACATACGTTTTTCTGTGCGGTAGATCAAGCCGCTGTTTATTTCGCAATCCTCTGTAAAAAGCATTATGCTGAAATGCTCCATACAGAGTGAAATAATAGATGGAACTGACAGCGTATGTAATCTGTGAAAAAGATGTGGCATTTTCTAAGCAAACGATGATTCTTTTCCCGCGTAATGAAAATTTTGTCATTTTCATTTTTATCGTTACTCCCAAATTTTATAAAGTACTTACTAAATAGAGGTTTATTTGCAGTCATGTCAATAGTACAATTTTAATAGGAAATTTGAAGATGAACTTCTAAAAGTTTTGAATAGATTAAAATACAAGTGTAAAGACAGTAATGGCTCCTGGATTACTTCCAATAGTCATGAAAAATGAACCCATTTTAGGCCAAGCATAGAAATTTTATAAAATGTGGTATAAATTTCATTGAAATAAGTTTAAATTACATTCATTAAGACACAAAAAAAATGTTTCGTGCATGGAAAAATAACATTTTGTTTAAGAAATAAAATGGTGCGTACACGCACGCACCATTGGCCAAATCAATAAACAAATCATTCAGTTGAACAATTGTATTATAGTCAAATTTATATATTTTTTATGGACATTTTCGAAACATTTTGTATTGAGGAACAAAAAATTCACACTAAATTTGCAACAAAACTCTGAAACCTTGTATAAAAAGTAGGTTTTCGATTTTTGCCTATTATTCATGCATTTGGCCAAAGGTGCGTTAAAGCACCATAAAATTTAAATTTTTTTAAAGTTTTTTTATGACATTTGTTTTATATTTTATTTACAGAACTTGCAACTTTGATCTATTTTAAAAACATATGATTCATCTCAAGTGGAATAAATATACATTTTCAAAAAGTCGACTTTGCCAATAACTGTTTCAAATTAAAAAAAACTAGCGTATTTTAAAAATTTCTCAACAGAAATTGTTTACTCCAATTGAATTATTAATCTATATGTATATTTCTCTTACGTAGCGCTAAAAAAGAGCTGTATTTGCAGCTTGCTATTTGGCAACAGCCAAAACGACGTTTCTGAGTGGTAGTTACGGTCACATGTCCCAAAACACTCAGCGAATCAAAATCCAGACAGGATCTCTCTTTTAATGCAAACCGTTTGTGCAATACATGAATGACAATTGCTATTGGTCCGTTTTACGGTTTACGTAGCTTTTTTATCCAATGTTGTATTTAGACACAGGTGAAAACGTTTTGTTTACATTTCGATAGCATGATACGTAGCATGTTTTATAGCGTCTTATTATAGTTTTAATTTAAGCCGTGGTTTTCAATACTATAGGCAAAATGAAAGGAGAAGGACCCCATCTGACACTAATATGCCATTTAAATTTAAACGGCGTCAATTTCCTGTTCGCTTAGCTTCCTCCATGATGATAAACACGTCATAGCGCCAAACTTTTGATAAATGCATTTTTATTTATATTTTCAACAAAATTTTCAATTACTTTTTTATGAATTAAAATATTTTTAAATTTCATATGTTGCTTGCTCGGATCTCATAGCGGCCAAACTAAAAATATTTTTTACTTTGTTTCCACTAAGTTTTTAATTCTGTTTCCAAGGTACGTTTTTATTTATATTTTCAACAGTTTTCCATTATTTTTTTATACATTAAAAATATTTGTAAATTTAATACGTTGTAATGATTTATGATAGCACTCATTCTGGCTAGAGTTGACATAAATAGTGGCGAGCGAGTGAAGCGATCACAATATGAATTGCGTAGCAATTCGTGGGGGTTGGTGAGCATTAGCGAGCAGGGGGCTGAGCCCCCTAGTATATTATGTCTTCAGAACCCTTTTAAATAGCAGAAAAATAAAGTTAGTGAGCAATATACGTCAGTGTTAATAAAAAAATAGTTAGTGAGATGGTGCGTTTACGCACCTTTGACCGAAAATGGGTTAAAAAGTGGTAGTATTCATTTCATCCAAACATGATTTCGAAAATTTATCGGAGTTTGAATCAGAGTTTGAATAGAGTTGTAGAGCGGAGTTTGAATAGAGTTGTAGAGCGGAGTTTGAATAGAGTTGTAGAGCGGAGTTTGAATAGAGTTGTAGAGCGGAGTTTGAATAGAGTTGTAGAGCGGAGTTTGAATAGAGTTGTAGAGCGGAGTTTGAATAGAGTTGTAGAGCGGAGTTTGAATAGAGTTGTAGAGCGGAGTTTGAATAGAGTTGTAGAGCGGAGTTTGAATAGAGTTGTAGAGCGGAGTTTGAATAGAGTTGTAGAGCGGAGTTTGAATAGAGTTGTAGAGCGGAGTTTGAATAGAGTTGTAGAGCGGAGTTTGAATAGAGTTGTAGAGCGGAGTTTGAATAGAGTTGTAGAGCGGAGTTTGAATAGAGTTGTAGAGCGGAGTTTGAATAGAGTTGTAGAGCGGAGTTTGAATAGAGTTGTAGAGCGGAGTTTGAATAGAGTTGTAGAGCGGAGTTTGAATGGAGTTGTAGAGCGGAGTTTGAATGGAGTTGTAGAGCGGAGTTTGAATGGAGTTGTAGAGCGGAGTTTGAATGGAGTTGTAGAGCGGAGTTTGAATGGAGTTGTAGAGCGGAGTTTGAATGGAGTTGTAGAGCGGAGTTTGAATGGAGTTGTAGAGCGGAGTTTGAATGGAGTTGTAGAGCGGAGTTTGAATGGAGTTGTAGAGCGGAGTTTGAATGGAGTTGTAGAGCGGAGTTTGAATGGAGTTGTAGAGCGGAGTTTGAATGGAGTTGTAGAGCGGAGTTTGAATGGAGTTGTAGAGCGGAGTTTGAATGGAGTTGTAGAGCGGAGTTTGAATGGAGTTGTAGAGCGGAGTTTGAATGGAGTTGTAGAGCGGAGTTTGAATGGAGTTGTAGAGCGGAGTTTGAATGGAGTTGTAGAGCGGAGTTTGAATGGAGTTGTAGAGCGGAGTTTGAATGGAGTTGTAGAGCGGAGTTTGAATGGAGTTGTAGAGCGGAGTTTGAATGGAGTTGTAGAGCGGAGTTTGAATGGAGTTGTAGAGCGGAGTTTGAATGGAGTTGTAGAGCGGAGTTTGAAAGGAGTTGTAGAGCGGAGTTTGAACGGAGTTGTAGAGCGGAGTTTGAACGGAGTTGTAGAGCGGAGTTTGAACGGAGTTGTAGAGCGGAGTTTGAACGGAGTTGTAGAGCGGAGTTTGAACGGAGTTGTAGAGCGGAGTTTGAACGGAGTTGTAGAGCGGAGTTTGAACGGGGTTGTAGAGCAGAGTTTGAACGGGGTTGTAGAGCAGAGTTTGAACGGGGTTGTAGAGCAGAGTTTGAACGGGGTTGTAGAGCAGAGTTTGAACGGGGTTGTAGAGCAGAGTTTGAACGGGGTTGTAGAGCAGAGTTTGAACGGGGTTGTAGAGCAGAGTTTGAACGGGGTTGTAGAGCAGAGTTTGAACGGGGTTGTAGAGCAGAGTTTGAACGGGGTTGTAGAGCAGAGTTTGAACGGGGTTGTAGAGCAGAGTTTGAACGGGGTTGTAGAGCAGAGTTTGAACGGGGTTGTAGAGCAGAGTTTGAACGGGGTTGTAGAGCAGAGTTTGAACGGGGTTGTAGAGCAGAGTTTGAACGGGGTTGTAGAGCAGAGTTTGAACGGGGTTGTAGAGCAGAGTTTGAACGGGGTTGTAGAGCAGAGTTTGAACGGGGTTGTAGAGCAGAGTGTGAACGGGGTTGTAGAGCAGAGTTTGAACGGGGTTGTAGAGCAGAGTTTGAACGGGGTTGTAGAGCAGAGTTTGAACGGGGTTGTAGAGCAGAGTTTGAACGGGGTTGTAGAGCAGAGTTTGAACGGGGTTGTAGAGCAGAGTTTGAACGGGGTTGTAGAGCAGAGTTTGAACGGGGTTGTAGAGCAGAGTTTGAACGGGGTTGTAGAGCAGAGTTTGAACGGGGTTGTAGAGCAGAGTTTGAACGGGGTTGTAGAGCAGAGTTTGAACGGGGTTGTAGAGCAGAGTTTGAACGGGGTTGTAGAGCAGAGTTTGAACGGGGTTGTAGAGCAGAGTTTGAACGGGGTTGTAGAGCAGAGTTTGAACGGGGTTGTAGAGCAGAGTTTGAACGGAGTTGTAGAGCAGAGTTTGAACGGAGTTGTAGAGCAGAGTTTGACTTCAATTTCAAAGTACAGTAGATTTGAGTTGCAGAGTACAATTGAGTTGGGTTGTAGAGTTGAGTATAGGTTTAGAGTTGAATAGAATTGCAGAGTAGAGTTAAATACAGTTGACTTGAACCCAGATGAAGAGTTGTAGCGATGAATAAATTTGTAGTTTTGAATAGAGTTGTAGATTTGGATACAGTTGTATAGAGTTGTGGAGTTGAATAGTGTTGTAGATTTGGATACAGTTGTATAGAGTTGTGGAGTTGAATAGTGTTGTAGATTTGGATACAGTTGTATAGAGTTGTGGAGTTGAATAGTGCTGTAGATTTGGATACAGTTGTATAGAGTTGTGGAGTTGAATAGTGCTGTAGATTTGGATACAGTTGTATAGAGTTGTGGAGTTGAATAGTGTTGTAGATTTGGATACAGTTGTATAGAATTGTGGAGTTGAATAGTGTTGTAGATTTGGATACAGTTGTATAGAATTGTGGAGTTGAATAGTGTTGTAGATTTGGATACAGTTGTATCGAGTTGTGGAGTTGAATAGAGTTGTGGAGTTGAATAGAGTTGTGGCGTTTGAATAGAGTTGTGGCGTTTGAATAGATTTGTGGCGTTTGAATAGAGTTGTAGCGTTTGAATAGAGTTGTAGCGTTTGAATAGAGTTGTAGCGTTTGAATAGAGTTGTAGCGTTTGAATAGAGTTGTAGCGTTTGAATAGAGTTGTGGATCGGAGTTTGAATAGAGTTGTGGATCGGAGTTTGAATAGAGTTGTGGATCGGAGTTTGAATAGAGTTGCGGATCGGAGTTTGAATAGATTTGCGGATCGGAGTTTGAATAGATTTGCGGATCGGAGTTTGAATAGATTTGCGGATCGGAGTTTGAATAGATTTGCGGATCGGAGTTTGAATAGATTTGCGGATCGGAGTTTGAATAGATTTGCGGATCGGAGTTTGAATAGATTTGCGGATCGGAGTTTGAATAGATTTGCGGATCGGAGTTTGAATAGATTTGCGGATCGGAGTTTGAATAGATTTGCGGATCGGAGTTTGAATAGATTTGCGGATCGGAGTTTGAATAGATTTGCGGATCGGAGTTTGAATAGATTTGCGGATCGGAGTTTGAATAGATTTGCGGATCGGAGTTTGAATAGATTTGCGGATCGGAGTTTGAATAGATTTGCGGATCGGAGTTTGAATAGATTTGCGGATCGGAGTTTGAATAGATTTGCGGATCGGAGTTTGAATAGATTTGCGGATCGGAGTTTGAATAGATTTGCGGATCGGAGTTTGAATAGATTTGCGGATCGGAGTTTGAATAGATTTGCGGATCGGAGTTTGAATAGATTTGCGGATCGGAGTTTGAATAGATTTGCGGATCGGAGTTTGAATAGATTTGCGGATCGGAGTTTGAATAGATTTGCGGATCGGAGTTTGAATAGATTTGCGGATCGGAGTTTGAATAGATTTGCGGATCGGAGTTTGAATAGATTTGCGGATCGGAGTTTGAATAGATTTGCGGATCGGAGTTTGAATAGATTTGCGGATCGGAGTTTGAATAGATTTGCGGATCGGAGTTTGAATAGATTTGCGGATCGGAGTTTGAATAGATTTGCGGATCGGAGTTTGAATAGATTTGCGGATCGGAGTTTGAATAGATTTGCGGATCGGAGTTTGAATAGATTTGCGGATCGGAGTTTGAATAGATTTGCGGATCGGAGTTTGAATAGATTTGCGGATCGGAGTTTGAATAGATTTGCGGATCGGAGTTTGAATAGATTTGCGGATCGGAGTTTGAATAGATTTGCGGATCGGAGTTTGAATAGATTTGCGGATCGGAGTTTGAATAGATTTGCGGATCGGAGTTTGAATAGATTTGCGGATCGGAGTTTGAATAGATTTGCGGATCGGAGTTTGAATAGATTTGCGGATCGGAGTTTGAATAGATTTGCGGATCGGAGTTTGAATAGATTTGTATAGAATGTGAATAGTTTGAATAGAGTTGTGGATCGGAGTTTGAATAGAGTTGTGGATCGGAGTTTGAATAGAGTTGTGGAGCGGCGTTTGAATAGAGTTGTGGAGCGGCGTTTGAATAGAGTTGTGGAGCGGCGTTTGAATAGAGTTGTGGAGCGGCGTTTGAATAGAGTTGTGGAGCGGCGTTTGAATAGAGTTGTGGTGTACAGTAGAATTGAGTATCTGAGTTGCTGAGTCGGATAGAATTGCAGAGTTAGTCTAATGACTTTTCGCAAGTTCAAACAAGTTTCATGAAAAATAATGCTCCACACATAGATTAAAAAAATAATTTACAACGTTATAAAATAATGAGTAAAAAAGTTTTAGCTTTAAATACAGTGAAAAAGAAAAATATGTGCTTTAACATGCAGTTGACTGCCAAAAGGACATAATTTATTTAGCAAGTATTCAACAATTACAAATCACTCATCAAAATTTCTATCAGAAAATGCATCAAAGTGAAAGTTATAATTGTAAATAAACACTATTTTTCAAGCGAAGGAAGAGACTAGGCTATCACCAAGCTCTGTAATAGGCTGCCACAGATTGGACAAAAGCTTTGGAACTGAACATTCGTTCTGTGCATGTGTTGCTATTCTCTTTTAAAAACACTCGGAGGAACACTGCCTTATTTGTCTAATAAAAAAGTTGGGTAATATCACAGACTTGCCATATAAAATCTTATTATCTTTACTCTGAGGGAAATACAAAGCTGCTGAGTATTTAGCTCCCAACTTCACAGTAGCTGTGTGTTTAAAACAAATCTCACTCCATATGCCTCAGTCTCCTTCGCGCCCGGGCGAAGTGGTCGTGGTTACTGATCAAGCTCAAAATATGGAACACGTGTAAACAATTTTTCCTAAGTTGGTGAATGACAGATATGTCGGTATTGTGTTGAAAAACTGTCATTGTAATGTGTAGATAGATATCATTGAACTGATGTTTTAAAGACTTGAACAAAGGCTATACGTTTAATGTGTGGACGAATCCTGGCATAGTTATAGAGGTATGAGAGTTGGATTATTATGATAACGCCATTAAGATAATTTGTCTGTTCTTTTTTGATTATTTTTTGAGTGCATATTCTTATAAGATGGATGGTTTAACTAATTGGGTGAATTTTGAACATAAGTGTTTCATTTTAAAATGTCTGCGTAATGCTACACAAACTTTGAATTAAAATTCTTAAAGTAACTAATTTGTGCATTTGCTAATTGAAATAGTTTCTAGCTTCTGTTTTTAAATGAGTGTTTATAATATTTTCGAAGAGTTAGTAGCAATGATTTGCATTATCTGGAGAAGTTAGATTTTCTGTTAATGCAGCGGTTCCAAAAATTTTGGACATTTTATTTACTTGTTTTGTCATGAGTACATTCTTACTCAATTCCGTAACATTGCAAACATGCTTGTCTATATTATGAAGAACAAACGCGTCCGTGCTTTACGCTCACGTCATTTTGACGGTGGCAAGAGTAGGTGATTCCATTTAACTTTTATTAACTTGTATTGCTATTTTTTAAGCTTTTAAATATCGGATATTTTGAATTTTTACACAGCAAATAGGAGAAAAAAAATGTACTTTTCAAATGCAATTTGCTTAATTTTTATGGTTTTTAACCCGTAACTAGAGACGGGAGTCAAAATGACTCCGCGTTGTTCTTTGGCTCTGATTATCACGTGGTTTTTCTTCTTGAATAAAATCAACTCCTCAATACCGTCAAGTAGTTCTTTTATCAATACATGATTTCCAGAACATATTGCGTTTCCAAAATAAATTTCAAAGCTGTTTACAAAAGGCAAAAAAGAAAAATAACATTGGAGTCTTTTTGACTCTGTTTCTGATCGCGTAAGGAAATTCATGTTTCCAGTTACGGGTTAAATTCATTTTTAAGCATGATTTTTTTTTTTAAGTCCATCTTTGTCGGATTACGAAAGATGAATCCGTTCGCACTTTATATAAATAGCTGATAAGTGGATTCCAGCTGACATACCATAACGAAATTAAAACATTCATTCATTCATCCATCCATCAAACAAAGAAATATAAAAAAACACAATTTTAAGGCTTGTAATCGAATTTCGAGCTTAATCCACTAAAATGAACAGAATCAAAAAACCTGATTATCAATAACGACCTTTGGCTATTTCTTCGTCTGTCAACGCCGAACGTAAAGCCAATATGAAACTATCGCTTTTAATACGTTTCAAAACTTTATTTGAACGCATTATTGCTATTTTTAAGTTCTTTTCCTCACATATTAACCGCTTGAACAGAACAGAAAGACCACAAGTAGAATGCTAATTCTATCTGGAGCTTAAGAGTGCCCTCTTTAAGCTATAAATAGGAAATCAGCGAACCCTCCCTTTGCGACCACCTCCCTGAACGACCCTTTTTTCATGGAACGAAAGTTATTCCCATAGGCTCAGTACTCATTTTACCCCCATTCAGAGACCCTCCCAGCTGAACTCCATGAGCGGCCCATTTCTTTGAAGAAAATAAACAAATTCCGTTTTATCCTGGTTGCTTGAAGGTTTTATTAGAAAAATAATTCTGGAGAGCGCCTTATTCATCAAACTTCTAAACTAAGTTTAGATTTTTCTTATTTATTTATCCAGGTGACTTTTATATGTTTAAACCCCTTTGTACCTATTTAAGCAATGAATTTAACTCTGATGACACATTAAGAATAACCGTCCATAAACTCCCCTGCCCTATTCTGTCAGGAAACTTTCAAAGACATAATAAATTTCAATAAATGAATGAAATCGTCATTATTTGTTTCCGTCCAAAAAAAAAAATGCATTTATTCAATGAACTTCGAAAGGACTTGGAAATAAAAGTTATAAAAGAAAAATGCGTAAAATCAAAGCAAAAGTCGATGTATTCATTTTTTAAACTCTGCGGTAATTAACTTAACTTTTGTTTTGATACATAAATTAGTATATTTTTTCCCAATGTGAAAAATTAATTTTAGTTAACGTTCATTGTTACCTTTTTTCAACAATTAAAATCTAGATTGAAACATGACCCCCATTAAGAGACCACCTCTCGGAGCGATCCGTTTTTATTGGAACGGAACGTGGTCGCTTTAGGGAGGTTTTACTGTATTTCTGAATAAATTTTCGAAACCAGAAGTTTGGATGAAAGGAATGCTTGTGCTTTTTAATGTTTCGTGACTTTTGGAAGCATTCCGGAAGCCATTACTGTTTTTATATTTGTACTTTAAAATATTCAAAACTTTTTAAAGTAAATCTTCAAATTTCCTATTAAAATTATACCATTGACATGACTGCAAATAAATCTCTATTTAGTAAGTACATACTTTATGAAATTTGGGAGTAATAAATAAAAATGGAAATGAGTTTTTACTATGTGGAAAAGGAATCTTCGTTTGCTTAGGAAATGCCAAGTTGTTTAGCACAGAAGATTTACATACGCTGTGAGTTACATTATTTCACTCTCTATAGAGCATTTCAGCATAATGTTTCTAACAGATGATTGCAAAATTACCTGCAGCGTTATCTACCGCACAAAAAACGAACGCCTGTTTTAGCTTGGTTACTTCATTTTTAATATTTGTAGTGAAATAATGAGTATTTAAGAAAAATTATTAATGAAACTATCTTGAAAAGATTTAAAATCATTTAAGGTATGTAGTTTCCAGTCGGTAAAGAAGGAGGATTGGTTTATTGTATCTGTAACTGAAATTCAAAATAAAGGCATTTAAATCAGCCTTAAAAATATTGATTTTTTTTTTTTTGGGGGGGGGGGGGGGGAGGTCATCTTCTTGTAAATACGGAACTTAAATCCGAAATTCAACAGATATCATATATTGCAGATTTTCGCTACCAACATTGAATAGAATTCTACTCGGTGTTTTGTTATATTTATAGGTTGATATAACTATTATATTTTTAACTGGAAATAAGCTCGATAATTTCACGCTACAATAGCCTAACTGTAAGTTCTCAAAACATTTTTGTTGAAAAGTGCACCTTTTTCCGTTTAAGGAAACATTTACCAATTTTATGTACCAAAATATCAGTCACCAAACCCTTAAACTGAAAATATGTACAATTAAAGTTTTCTCTCGCAATTTTTTAAAAGTATTTTAAACTTTAAATTAAATAAAAGGATATTAATCTGTCTGATATTATAGCTATTGTCAAACAAATTACAAAGATCCTGCAAAATAATAAATAGGTGGATGTATGTCAAAATACTTTCTCTGTAATAAGTATCTGTTTTAACGTTTGTATATTTTATATTGAAATGATGGTATAAACATAGACGGGAAACGATTATACATATATACACATGAAATATTCAGTTTGATAATTTAACTTTGTATTCAATCCATAAGGATGCAGGGATTTTAAACGAAGTACTATATAGAAAGGAGTTTAGGACTCCTTAACCCTTTATATCCTTAATTATGAATTCATGAAAATTTCCATCTCTAAAGAATTTTTCGTGAATTTTTGAATCTACATTATAAGATTGACAAAATTATTCAATAAATTCTAGAAAGATTTTGCCAATTAAAATTAATTAAATTTCAATATATGGATTTTTTTGCAATATTTACAACTCCACTCAAATCTTTAATTTAAAATATTTTTTTTTTGTATTTTATAGAATTAGAAAGTGTACAAATATAATGTTCTTACAATAGCAATATAGAAATATATCTGAATTGAACCCCCCCCCCCCCCCCCACACACACACACACACAACGCCAAGAAAGTTGAAATGATGCAAATAGAGAAATCCTTTTAAAAATATTGTTTTGCGCCACCCACAATGCTTTTGGAACAGTAAAGCATCTCTAACTCATCCTAAACTGTATTATTACTAATCGATGTATTAAATAAATTTTATAACAAGTTATTTGAATGGTACTTTAACGTAGCGGAGAGTGGGGAGGAATGGGACACCTTTTACAAAAATAAGAAAATCAACTTTGTTTGACACAAAAACAAAAAATTCGATATATAGAATACAAAATAAAACACTTTCTAATGTCCTTGAAGAATATAGAAACATAATTTGCAGAAACAATTTCATAAATTAAAAAATTGAAAATTTCAAAATGTGTCCCATACCTCCCCACTAACAGGGAGGTATGAGATAGCTATAAAACAATGTAGGATAAGGCACAAATTGTCTAGTGTCGGCTATATATACAGTCTAACAAAGGTTGTAGGTTCATAATGTCTGTTCTATAATATAAAATTCCATTACCTTCATCACTGGAACGAAATTTCAGAATTGTCATTCAGAGATGGCATTAAAAAGTCATCAGTTTCATTTATTTACATTTTGAAGTAAAGGAATATATTTATGTTATAATTAATATACTACCCTCGAAAAATATTTGCATATTAAGAATTTACATTCATCTTATTAAAAAGAAGGAATTAGGCATGTCCCATTCCTCCCTCTACCTTCTTTTATGTTAAACTTGTTATATAAACAAAAATGCTGCTTTTAAGCATAGTTTAAATTAGGGATAATATACAGTATAATGTTCCATAAATGAGGAAACCATTACATCTACGCATAAAAAAGTCATTAATATACAAAAAAACATAAGTACATGAAGCAAATTTACTTTTGATTCTTAAAAAATCCTTTTCTTTATACAATCGAAAGCTTATGCAGATCAGCTACTTTTTTCAGCTGAAGCTTTGGGGTACCATTGTGATTGATGAATCTAATGTGTGATTGATGAAATGATTAGAATGATACATAAAGAGACAAACCTACTGTCTCATTCCACCCCACTCTCCCCTACAGCCGAGCATAAAGGGTTAACCGGAATGGATGAGCCAATACTTGAATTTTACCATTATGAAAACCATGCAAGGAAAAATGCAGGATTTGAAAAGTAGAATGAAGGTCCTTTTTATTGGGCATATATCTATGATCATTCAACCTGAAATGAATCCAACCTATTTCTGCTCTCCTAGGATACAGGTTAACCAATACGGGACAGGTTCGTTTTGAAAAAGTGAAACTATGTGTGCAAGAACTTGCAGACTCATCTTTCAGGACCTGTTTTACATCTTTTATCTTTGCCTTTTATTAAACCCATTTTGATTCTGTTTTATAGACGTAGCATTTTTATCTAGATGTTGTTTTATCAAGCTTGTTGCATTGAACAGGAAAAATGAGAAATCGAGCCAGCTCAAAACCCAAAGAAAGAATGAAACAGTTGCATTCCAAATGTGTTAATGTGGTCGAGAGGTTCTGCTCTCGAAGCTGGTAGACGGGAGGTGCTGGGTTCGATCCCAATCGCGCCCGTCGGCCTAATCGTTCGGAGTTTTCGTGGTTTTCTTCGAGCCGTGGATCTTCCATGCGTTAATACGGATTAGGTTCCCTTAGAAAGACCCCCACGGAGGGCACTCCCCCCGGGTCTATATCCCTCGTGTAGATAATTGGCCGTCAAAAATCAACCCAACCCAAATGTGTTAATGTGTATGTGTGTGCCAATACATGTGAATTTTCTTTTGTTGGCGATGACTATACTTATTGCTTATTTAGGGAGGGAGATATTTGTAGGGGGTTTTGAAAATGTGATCTGGTAAAATTTTAATAGTTAAATTCTGGAAAGAGTGAGTTCTACTTTACATGGCGTTCTGTTTCGTAGTCCATGTAATATTTTTCTATTGTAATAAGCCTCACTCTGTTATTGTATTTAATTTTCTAGTAGTTTGCTTACACATTCCAAATAGTGTATGTATAAAAAGCTATTGGACCTAATTTGCGCCGGAGCCCACCGGAGCCAAAGTTCTGGCAAATCTCTGTTTTTCGTAACTATTTAAATATTGGTCGGAATTCATCGGATCTCATAAATACTGGGCTCCGGAGCCCAGTGCAATAGCGATTCCGAAAAATCGAAGCCTAAATTATCCTTTCCTTTCCATCTCCAAGTTTCTGCATTATTTACTATAAAAACACTTATATGTGACGTAGTGTCTCGCACACGTAGGAGACGGAGATGAAACAGGGCGTAAGATTTTCGGAAAATTTTTCTTAATGTTTTCGATAGCTGCGCACAGTTTGTTTTTTGTGTTAACACTATTTCCGAATCGCAATCCTTACCTTATTTAAGTGCAGAAATCTGCGATTAATTAACATTAATTTAGGCAGACATTTGTATTCGGAATGAGTAATAAACTAAAAAGTGGAATAGTTGACAATTAAATATATCCAGGTAGATATATTTAAAAAAAGATGCCTTAAATTTTACAAATGTATAGAATGTAAATATGCGGATTGGAGTGGTGGCGTGATGCTTGGGTTTCAGTGCAGCAGAATATTAGGGCTCCAGTACTTTTTTTGTTAGGAATTAAGTCCTGGCTGAAACAGCAGTGTATTCGAATGCCACAGCCGTTCGATTGTTTTATAAAATAAATCTACCTATTTTACTCTTTTTTCTGACTCTTTGGATGACAATGTCACTTTCCTTCATGGGGCTGATTTTATGAAGAACCCACTTATAAAAATTTCTAACATGTTGAGGGGGGAAAATGAATTCAGTTCGTCTGTGTCGTGGTTTCACTCTTGTCTCTCGACTCTGATTTCCAGGCCATTGTTACGCATTATGGACGTTTACTAATGGCCTGTTCGGTATGAAGGAAGTGTGTAGAATGTATAGTGCGTTACAAGAATACTCAAAAGAATTTCTTGACATGCAAGGTCAAAGGGGGGGGGGGGTCCTTTTCGGTGTATTTTAAGGATGCGATTCTTTTCTAAACCTATCGCTGAGATGTTGATGATGCTCACCAAGATGCTGATAGGCTATGTCTTCAACATTCCTGGACAGGGGCACACAAAAATGCAATTCCTAGCCAATGTAACCATTTTTAGTATTTTCTTTTTACATCAAATATGTAATACATTCTATTTCTGATAGTATTAAACCTATATTTTTTTATATTTGTAATGCATTTGATAAAAGGTTCAAGAGTCAAAATTGGTAAAATCCATTATAATCAGCATAGCTTTTTTTATGCGATTATTTGTTTCTCTGTTCCCTATTGGATGTGGGTCTGCTACCGGTAAGATGACCTATTTTGCATAACTATAGTGAGGCAACAGTTCAATTTTGTGGGAGTCTCATATTTCTGAACTGCCTCTGAATGAAAATACATTTTTGTTATAAGTTGTATGTTATTTTATAAATAATATAGATACACATTAAGGTGACCGAAAAGGTTGGTCATTTCTGTTTGTCTGTTACAATACCCCTTTTTTAATCATAATTATTTGAATTTAATAATTTATTCATAACTATATTAATTTATCTCATAAGATAATCTACAAATTATAGCCATCTTTTAATTCCCTGATTATCTCTTAAATAAGGTAAAGTTATTTTCTCCCCTATGGCTGTTAGTCTGTTATACTGGAATTTCCCTCCAAAGCATTTCTTCACAAGGAAAGCCTAGAGAGGGGGGGGGGGGTCGCTTTCGGTGTATTTTAAGATTGTGACTCTTCCAAACCCATCACTGAGATGTTGATGATGTCCACCAAGATGCTGTGTGTATAAGAATAGGGCTACCCCTTCATCCTCATGGCTGGAAGTGGATTTTGAGTTGTTAGGGTGTACGCGTTTTTAAATTGAAATTATTTTTGGTAGATTTCATAAAAAATACTATCCGTTGCAGTCGTTACCATGGTGCGACTTTTGAAAAGTTCCTCCATAACTTTGCATTATAGGACCCCAGGAACCCAAAACCACCCCACCCAAAGTTATATATACGCATGTATGTACTCAATTTTATCCGTACGGTAAAAGTCGCCATGATGCACGGATCGCCTTCAAAACTCACCAGAAACATTGAGATGGCTCCTATCTCGGCTGGGATTGAAAATGGGCAAAATCGACCCAAGGGGGTGGAAGTAAGGTTTAAAATTTTTAAATACCACCTTAACACGATTCTCATAAAACCATCTCTTACAGAAAAGTAAAATTAAAAACTCGTCAAGAGCGGCCCGATAAAATTGTTAAACTGTGTTTATCTCTCATCGTGATTTAGTTTTTGTGCGTGAAATGAGTACTTACCTTCGAAATCTACCTCCGCCTGTAGGCCGAGCTGGCAGGGATTTTTTTTTTTCGCCTACGTCTGTATGTGTATATACCCTGTAAAAGAATTCCGGGCAACGTCGGGTAGTTTAGCTGGTAATGCAATAAATTTGAACATAAGCTATGTTTTTAAGTTCAAAAAGTTTTAGCTTAATTTTATATTTATAATTTATATCTGGGATTAATAAGCTGGTAGGAAATTCAGATTCCAAACTTGGGTGCCATCACTCTTTGCTACTGGAAATTTCGCACCGTCTCATAAACGTTCCTATTACTGCATCCACCACCTGCAGGTCCGGGTGCTTTTGATATGTAACAGAAGGTTAACTTTCCACCACAGTTAACTTTCTCAGAAACATTACGTCAAAAAAACCAGATGCTTAGATTTTTAAGTGTTAATTTAAGAATTGTTTTACAGTTGTTTTTTAAACTGCCTGTCTAACAAAACAGACCGCGTGCATTTTTTTTTTTGTAATATTCGTACGAGAGATAGTTTTATTCGTAAATTTTTGATACATGTATAAATGAACTGAATAATATAAAATTTCAATCATCACTTAGAAGTAAATCTACGGTGATCATGTAAATTATAATTTGTTCTTTTAATGTCACTTTACTATTAAAATAGTGTTATTTAATGTTCTGAAAAAAAAAACGGGAAAAAACAACGGACAAAAAATCTGCAGTCAACAAAACCAAAGGAAATTTTTTTTACAACAAATACAATAAAAAGTGTGTGTGTGTGGGGGGGGGGGGGATATGAAAAAAATTCAGAAAAGTATTGTAATTGACCATTGGCGCACACACGGGGGAGCTAAGGGGGGGGGGTGAAGTCCCTCCCAGACTAGACTAGATATTTAAATTTTTTAAAAATTATGAAAGAAAATTATTATTATTAATAGGTCCTTAAAAAAATCGGAATTTTGAAAATATATTAATTTTGTCACACATTTTTGTTTTCGCTTTTCATTATGAAATTCGAAATATTAGCATGTTTAAAATTTACTTAATTAAAAAATGAAGGCCCTGAGCAACCTCTTGTTCTCTTTAACCTTCATACTATTTTGATAATTTAATAATGAAACTTTAAATCGTTGGATTGCAAACACACTTTAAAATTATCCAAATACAGAAACGCACCAAAAAATCGCAAAAACTAAGGTATATTTTAGTACAGTATTTCATTATTTAACCTGTTAAAAGCGTTCAAAATTAGCCCCACCAAAGCTTTCCAGAGCTTCTCTGGCTTATTACAACTCTGCCCAAGTCAGCAGAAAAAATGTAAGTCTGGACCTGATCCGTCACTTTCCATCAAATTAAATGAAAAGAGACAGAGCTCGACAGCGGGCCGGGCAAGATCTGGGCACATATAAGCCTCTAAAATATGCTAACCCCCTCCAAAGCGTAATCCTGGATGCGCCACTGTAATTGACTGACAAGTAATTGTAATTGACTGCGAAATTTTCAAATTTACAACTTAAGGGGATTCGGCAGTCTTTTTTTAACCCTTAAACAGAAACGAACGTCTGTGAGATGTTTGCGTCTACCTATCTGCCCTTAATATTTTCTCTCTCCGGCATTCCAAACTTATTTTTATGCTGTTACATTAAAAAATGGGTCCTGTTAATGCCTTACTATTAAAGATAAAGTGTTCAAGTTTACTATTTGGTAAATCTTTAAGTGTTCTGTTCGTGCAAGGGATTTTCACGTTTCCGGTTAAGGGTTAAGAGCTGTTTGTTTTTTCTATATTTTTTGCAATAGTTTTTAAAGAAAGACGATTAAGTGATGACAGAAATTAGATTCTTCTGGTAAAAGTCGAAACAAATTAAAGTTTTTAGAAATCTGTGAAGCCCACTTCTACACTATTAAACTTTATTCTTTTAAAAGATGACTCTGAGGACCCGATCCATAATATGTTAGTTTTAGGCATGAAATACGTAAAAGTACAGTAAAATGATGTTAACCGTGGAAGTCGCAGTGACAAACATAAACGTTTCATGAAAATAAGAATGTACAGATGTGTGTTCAATACTACATAAGTAGAATAACAGCCTTTTACTTATTTCTTGAAGAATGTACGAAGAGTGGGTGCACCTTTGCTTCTCTTTCCTAGAATTAAACTTCGCAAGCTTTCTAACCCTTTATTTGCGGAAAGAAACTGCTTCATCTCAATTATGATCTTCTTCCATATCGGAAGACAGACTGGAAATTTAAATAATGTAAAATTTCGATGTGTATTTTCATTAAAACGGATTCAATAAACCGGTATTTATAATTTTTTTTGTAAAATATTTACAAGAATAATCCGATTCATGAATCAAAAATACTCTTTTGAAAATATCACACATCTTATAAAAGAGTGTATTTAAATGTATTAAGATCCTCTCTGTCAATGGAAAGGCTTTTGCAGTTCAAAATGTTTCACATAAACTTTTATTTTACGTAAAGCTTTACCTATGTAAATGATTAAGAAAATGACACCTTTTTGAAAATATTTAGCTTTGACTGTTTCTCTACACTTTCTAAATTGGATTGCGCTGGAAAGAAAAATTTTATTAATAGATAGTGTAAGTAAATTTTATATACTTTTTTCAGTGGAACTTAACCCTTAAATGCCGGGTGTTGCCTTTCGGCAACATACCCAATTTAGGCTTATAAATACTATTAGAATAATATTAAAGCTATAATGCCTAATGTTGCAAATAAAATATACTCTGAAAATATTATTAAATCGCTTTTCAACATTTAGATGGCAACACTTGTGTTGTTTAAGAATAAAGATAGATTTATTTTATCAATTGTTGACACTTGTTCTTTTGTTTTGTTCGGAAGCTTGCGAAATACCCTATTTTGATCTGCAGTGAGCAAGTAAAATTTCTTATCATAGTTCCTGAAATTCTTGTGTGCTTAATATTATAGAATTTTATCAAGAAAATTTTTTTCAAATAAACACCAGTATTGCCGATAAGTAACAGATTTTCGTAAACCATACTTAAAACAATATAAGATTTTTTAAAATATTTTTCCCATGATTTATTTAAAAAAAGAAAGCCGAAAAACATTTCTTAATAGATTTTTGAAAACTCAGGCATTTAACGGTTAAAAGTACCTTTGGTGCACCTCGCTTTCCCTCTTTTACCCGCCGATCTCGGTCGACGTCTTTTTCCTGGCCCCTCCGATTCCATTAGGTATCTTCAACTTTTATTCATTCATGAATTGATCACAGCCCTTGATGTCTGTTACATGTCATTGGGTTATTGAAATTCCTATTGCTGTCCATGACCACATCTATTTATGGAGGATGGAAATACGACATCGGAGGGGGGAAGGCTGACTAGCTAGAAAGATTGATTCGGGTTCAGGGTCGAAACTAGCCGTTTTGAACCCGGGGCAAACATTGATTTTAGCAACACCCCCCCCCCCCTCCCCCAAAATATATTTATAAAGAGAATTTTACTAATTTTGTAATAGCAGACTTATTTTAAAAATTAAAATATGTAATCATAAAATATCTAATACTGAACTGCGTAATCTACTGTAATAACTTTGTCACATATTGATTCATTAAAATCTTCAAAACTGAATCGAAAAGAATTCCGCTTTATACAGGATCCTTATGCCATATCATCCTTAGATTCTTCTATGCTTTGACATACCCCAGACAGGACGAATTTAACAATACCGTGTTAAACATAGACGTGATAAAAATCGACACACAAAATCTTCATTGGGCGCCCTTTCGTCCTTGCGCCTGGGGCACATGCCCCTTCTGCCCCCTCTGTTAGTTTTGGCCCTGTTCCGATTTATCAGAAACAGCTCAACTTTCTGGGTTTTCCACATACAAAATTGTCTCGAATGAATTGCGTCGAAGCTAAGAGAATTCTGGCAGACAGTGGATGTGGGCGAAATAAGTATCAGAGGTCGGCGAAAAAGGCTTGTGAACAAAACTTCAGGTGTTAGGCGATGGTTGCATATTGCTTGCAAAAATAGAACTACAACAACATAAAAAAATGGTAGCTTCATAGGGTCATAGAGTCATCGAAAAGCGTAACTTAAAACCGATTTTAAGAATATTGGCTGTCATCAAAGCGAAAGAAAACACGATATTAGTACGGATAAGGAAAAGGAAGCTTTCCATACGTGCTTACTCTGAAAAAAATTACAGAATGGTCTTCTCACGTGAGTATGTATGTGTATAAAATTTTCGGCGGAACCTCTATAGATCGTCCGTAAACAAACAATAAAAATTTCGTATATTGGGAGGTAGATCACCGGTTGGCGACAGAATTAAAAAAAAAAGTACTTTTGTGTGAAATTCTCTTTAAGGAAAAACGTTTTCATGCTGAACTGGTTTAAGTAAGTTTAACTTAAATAAAGACACTTTTATAACGAAGCATTTGTCATATGAATTTATATGTATCTATAATGAAAGGGAACGATCGTTTTACACACTTTAGAACAAAATGTATTGGACTAAAATGGTCTCCAACTCAAAATGAAGTTTCGATTCTGTCCATTGGACTTCGATAGGGTTAGTGTCGGAGACAACAAGAGCATAGTAGTGTTGCCATGGAAAAAACGACTTGTTCAATATCGAAATGTGTATAAGCAGACCTTTCTTAATCGGACAGTTACATTTTAAAATACACCTAAAACCTATTCCGTCAGTAAAACCATGTGCAATTAACTTTCAGGAACACGCAACTAGTATAGGGGAGACCGGGGGAATGGCGCCACTTGGGGTTATGCCGCCACCTCGCCTAGTTTAAAATCTAACGGCAGATTGTAATAGTGAATGCGCCTGCACTCAAGAGGCCAACAATAGAAACATTGCCTAGAATGAGAGTGACCGAGAAAGCAAAATTCAACCAAAAAATCGATTTTTACTTTTGTATATCATTAAATATATTTTTTCTTTCCAACAATGTGTCACACACGTTTATATATTAAAAAAAGAGGTGTTGGAATGATTCATTCTTTCTAAGAGTACTTCACAGCTTTATGGCCATTTAAATCTTTAATGGACTTTTTCTCAAAACTTGGATTTTTCATGTTTATATTCCTTTTTTTCAATATCTATTACACTTAAGAACTCGGATTTTTATTTAATACTTATGTTATAGTGTATACTTTAACACAGGGATTTAATCATTTGTTGAGAATTATTTATTTTAGGCAGTAAAATCCTACCAAAAATGCTAATTTAAAAAAAAGACTTTCAATAAATAATTAATAATTAATTTTGAGTTTCACTTAGAAAGAAAATGGTCTGATAAAATTCGTAAATCATGTTATTTTAACTACTCTAAAAAATATCTGGACCTCTTTCACCCTTTCTGAGAAAAGGGTATATAAAGTTGGAAAATTTAACATGGCGGAGATAGGGCTTTCCCGGTCCCTTTAAGATATTACCCGTAATCTACATGCATTCGTCGAAACTTTGATGAAATTTGTTGAACAAGTTCGGTTCTTCTTTCGGCTTTGCTGGAGGATTTCCGCTGTAGTGTCCTCTCGGGTTAATGCCGCCACCATGGCAAAGGGTGACTTTTACAATTGAGTTAATTTTTAAGCTTAGCCCATTAATAAAACTAGCTTAAGGAACATTGTAATTATTCATTATTCTGCTAAATTATTGCATTCTAAATATGTTCAGTATATTGTGTGTTTCCTAGTACCCATTTTATGTATTTTCTAGGCCATTAAAGATTGACGTCATTACCCCAATACAGTGGCGGAAGGAATGACCCCAGTATCCTAGGTAATACCGCCACTGTACAAAAGTTAAAAGAAATTTTTTTCATGTGTGCTTACTTTACAGTTATGATTACAGTTAATTTTAAACAGAAGGTGTCACCATTCCCCATGTCTCCCCTACTTTACATAAACTTACAGGAAAATAATAAACTGTTTCATCCTTTAAGTTTAAATTTATTAGGTACTCATTTAACTAGCCATTTCAAAATGCATTAAAATCTCTTGCAGTGGGCGAGGGGCATTCGTCTTTTCGCTCTAAATATTCGAAAATATTTTATTTTTTTTTTAGACTTTTCAATGGAGCTAGCTGACCCGCCCGTCGTTGCCCTGGCCCGTAATGTTCTTAAATGAATCTGAAATTTTTACCGCAGGTCCGTACAGAGGGAGGCGGATGGAGACGGTGCAAATTACCAGGGCCCGACTCTTGTTCAGATCCAAAGTTGTTAAGTTTTTTAATTTTTATATGTCTCATACTCTAAACTTTTTTATTCCAAATTAACTGGTATAATTAAAATGTAATGATATTTTCAATAATTTAATTTTTTATTTAAAATCTTTATACGAAAAAGCAATTACAGATACAACATAAAGTGTAATACTGAAAAAGAAATAATAAAATTGTAAGCAAATATTACTACATAGATTTTTTTTAAAAGTACCATCCAGCAAATTTATTTTCTGATAGAGTAAAGCCTGTGTATAACGGAATCCTGAAATAAACAAAAAAAAAAAAGTTCCAGTTCTCCCCCCCTCCCCTCCCAAAAAAATGCTATTATGCTTTGATCAATTTAAATAACCTGCATAAAACGGAATATATCACTGGTCGTTTTCGTTTCCGTCTAAGCAGGTTTTATTGTATCTTACTTCTGGGGGCCCCGTAATAATATTCTTAAATGAACCTGAAATTTGTATCGCAGGTCCGTACAGTCAAAACTACCTGTCCGTACAAAATTACTTTTTAGGTCATCACAACATTTTGTAAACTTCTTGCTGCTGTTTAATTCGGATTTCCAATACAGTGATTTGCAGAAATTGCACGTTTCACCCACAGTTATGCATGCCCCGGAACGTTTAAATCGGTAATTTGGATTTCAGAAGCAACGCGTGCATGCTACATTTATTAAGCCTATTTGGCCAATCGCTTAACGGCGTTCTCGATCAAATTCTATTTGGATTTCGAATCTATTTCGATTCGACTCTAATTCGGCTTCTTGTTCACTTTTAAGCATTCACCGAGATTTTTTACGGGTATTTCAAACGATATTTTGAAGCTATATAATTGCAGCGAAAGACATTGCACCGAGAAAGCGAAACTTAAACAAACCCGATCGCCCTAAATCCTGCCAAGACCTCTTACACAATAACCAATCCGATTCGTTTCTTGGGCGTTGCCCATTAAACAATAATAATCGCGATTTCTGTGCCACGTACGTTAGCGTAATATATATATATATATATATATATATATATATATATATATATATATATATATATATATAGATTCCGTCGCTAAACTTGACTGATCCCTTATTATATACATAAGTATTTTCATTAGCAGTTTTTTATTATTATTATTATTATTATTATTATTCTGAGTATGCCTACCATTTGAGTAGCAGATGGTCAAAATATTTTAGCTGTTTAGTCTATAAATAATCATTTTTTCTGTATATAAGTAACTCCAAAATTCTCATATAGAATATCTCCCAATCGAAAAAAATGTGACACAACTCAAAAATATAGTGCGAGCGCATTTGGCACATTTGACGAGTAATTTCCAACTTGTTTTAAACTGTAACATAAAACTATAGCACTCGGCTTCGCATGCAGCTATAAAAACGTACAGAAAGCAATAAAAGCTTTATGAATTTAGAAGCCCCCTCCTTTTGACCATCTTCTGAGGTGGCCAAAGGACACAGAAGTAGGAGAGAAACATACGTTTTAATCCAGCAGGAAGGCTGAGGACGCAGGATCTCCTCCCAGCACCGCCTCCTGGATCCTGTGAAACCAACGATAGAAGTCGCGATCGTTCTGCAACACGATAACGTACTTTGATTTTTTTTCTTTTTTTTTTTTAGCCCCCGGAATGCTATTTCTTTCTCCCAGCTTATTTTGTCTTTAATAAATAACGTTACCTTGTATAAACTAGCCGTAAAACAAAAGCCGGTGTTTCATTGTGCGATTAAATACCCTACAGCATTTTTTAAAACTTCTAAGCATCGCACATTTTCAATGTTTATACCGTCGTATTGGGGGGGAAAAAGTACTTTTTAATGCAATTTGTTTGAAAACTGTATCTCCATTTGCTTTTGAAATATTACTTTTTTTGTAGTTTTTAGCGACATTTGTTTCATTTTGGCAACTCGAGTATTCCATTTCTGTAGAAAATAAAGGAAAAATTGTTGGAAAATAGCAATATCTTTTTGTTGCCGTTTTCCCTTAAAAACTGAAAAAAAATGTAATTAAAATACGTGCTATTTTGAGAAAAATATAAATGTAGGATTTATGATAAAATATGGAGCTATTATAAACTATATTTAGTTTTAAGTATCTATATTAATGCAAATGACGTCATTTTACATAAAATAATAAAATTTAAATATGTTTGTCTTAAAATTTAAATATGTTTTGCCGTAGAGTCCCGATTATCCGAGTCCCGCTTAACAGAGTTATTTCCTTCTGATGGACTGGTGGTTTCTATTATTATGAAACAGCCCCTCCCTGAACGACCCTTTTTTCATGGAACGAAATTTATTCCCATAGGCTCAATACTCATTTTACTTCCTTTCAGAGACCATCCCAGTGGAACTCCTTCCAGGAGCGACCCATTTCTTTGAAAAAATGAAACAAATTCCGTTTTTGCCTGGTCGCTTGAAGGTTTTATTAGATAAGTAATTCCACAGAGCGTATTATTAATCATAAAACTTCTAAACTAAGTTTAGGTTTTTTTTTTTTTTTTATTCCGGTAACTTTTAAGTGTTTAAACCCCTTTGTGCATTTTTAGGCAACGGATTGAACTCTGATGACACATTAAGAATGACGGTCCATGAACTCCCCTGGCATATTCTGTCAGGAAACTCTCAAAGAAATAAATTACTGAAATCGTCATTATTTGTTCCCGTTTCAAAACAAATTGCATTTATTGACTGAACTTCGAAAGGACTTGGATAAAAAAGTTACAAAACATAAAACCGTAAAATCAAAGCAAACGTCAATGTATTCATTTTTAAAACTCTATAGTAATAAACTTTTGTTTTGTTACTTAAATTTTCCTATTTTTTTCCTAATGCGAAAAATAAATTTTAGTAACATTAATTATTACTTTTTTTCAACAATTAAAATCTAGATTTAAACATGAAAACTCCATTAAGAGACCACCTCCCGGGTCAAGGAATTTTTATTAGAACGGAATGTTGTCGATTTTAGGGGGTTTTACAGTATTTCTATTAACTTTTAAGTTGTTAAAATATAAACTATACATTAAAATCAACAAAAAAATCCTAGATTATTATATTTGATTAGTTGTTTTAATTTCAGTATTCCATTGTTAAAACAGCAGTATAGAAAAGCTATCCCATACGTTATATGGAATTTTCTTTTAAATAGTTTAAATAGGTAAGTTCAAATATATCCACATTTTGTCCCTAGAACCAAGTATTCTGTCCGTTTTTAAAAGGTTTAAAAATCTCCACATTTTAAACCCTAGACCTCGGTAATCTGTCCGGTTAGGGCCATTCCATGAAATAAGGAAAATATGCCTGCGCATGATACTTAAATACCTATTTATAGTAACTTATAAGTTGTTTAAATATAAACTATACATTTAAAACAACAAAAAACCCTAGATTTTCATATTCACATAGTTCTTTTAATTTGAGAATGTAATAGCAATAAATTAATTCAATTGAGGATTAAATAGCGTAAATTTGAGGATATGATAGCATTGTTAAATAGCATTGTTAACCTTGTCCCACACGGAACAGGGAATGGCCACTATACACAAATAGTTTTGTTATATGAGTTTTTCATATTTTAATACACCTACAGGCTACCAGGACAAAATTTATTTTTAGAGAAAAACAAAAATTAAAAGTATTTTCAACCATTAAATAAAATCAAATTATTTTGGACAGTTTAGTCTATCCATAGAATTTAGTTTTACGTTATGTAAAAAAAATTATTGAGATTGAAATACCTATCCCTTAGCAGAATGTAATAGGAAAAACAGGATTAAAGGAGAAACAGGACCTGCCCTTTTCCACATTTTCAAGAAGTTACAATGCTTCCTTTATGAAACCCTTTTTATGAAGTTCGCATTTCGTATACAAGTGAGTGCATTCTCAAATTTTCACGACTTATTTTAGGAAAAAAGAACCCTCTCAAATAAGTCTATTTTAAGAGAATGTCACAATCGATACCACATTTCCGGCCAGAAAGGTTATCCGAATAAATCGCCCCCCTGAAGGCTTGTTCGAACATTGAAAGGTTAATCTAAAAGGAGAGGCTGAATGAACTTGTATTAACAAATAAATAATTTATGATATATTGTCATAACACACTCACGACGACGTGCATCATCGATGGGTCACGCTCGACTGTCCCATCAGTCACCGTACACTCCCTGTGGGTCACACTTGAATATTCGAATATTCAGTAGTACAAACAATTCAATATTATAAACTGAACATAATTTATTTATTTCGATGCCATTTTTTAAAGCATTATCAACAGAGCGGCCCGTACAACGGTTACAATACGTCATTACTAGTTTGTCGTGATTATGCGATCGATGTTCGACACATCGTACGTATTTTTCTTTGATTTTTCTAAGATTCTTGGCAACTCCTGTTTTTTCAGATCGGTCAATTTTAGCAAAGGTAATAGGTGAGTTATTCACTAAAGCCGGTTGGCAAGAAAATTTGCCATGTAAGGCGAACAAAACTTTTAAATTTGAATGCCAGTATTTTAGCTTGTAAATGTTCACATTATCTAATCTCAGATTTTGAGCGATTAAATAATTCAAAATTACAATATGGAAAAAACCGGTGTCGAAGAATTAAAAGGTGTTGGAATTACAGGATGAGTCAACCTATTATCCTATTCAAATGCAACGTCTTTGCCAAATCCCATCTGGGTGGAACATATCCTGCAGCCCCGATTTGAGTGGTGGGCGGGTAGGTTGACCATTGAGTTTTCCTGCTCGCAGTCCTCCCTGTTTTTATACATTTTGGGTGATAAACCTATCGATCCATCGCTCAAATCGGGTCTGCAGGTGGTTTCCACGGGTATGACTCGGCAGATCAGTTTCCTTTTAATAGGCTCATCGAGTTCCGTCTAATCCTAGAACTTGAGCTGCCCACTCGTTGAGGGGAGGGTCTGTTCAGCCCTATCTCGGTCCTGTAGGGGTTGTCTCAATTTTCGTCCTCTTAGTGAAGTTTAATTAAAAACACTGAATCCATCACTAAAGATTATTTCGTGAAATACGAATTTACTATTCTGAAAATCTACATATTTTTTTATTCCAATAACATTAACTTGTATACATAATTTTTAATTATTTTTTCAATTTTAAGCAATGAAATTATTGAATATTTAATACGTGATTTATCACACTGCTAACTAAGTGTAGAACCAACAGAGTGAAAAATGTCCAAGCCGGGAATCGAACTCTGAATCCTTGGAATAGCGCTCCAAGTGCTCTGCCATTTAATATACGAGGACGGTACCCAGCTTAGACATTTTTCACTCGGTTGGTTCTACGCTATGTGATAATTCACGTGATAAATATTCAACATTAACTTCTTTTGCAATCCATTCGCGTTTAAGCCTTTTGTTGAAATATATCATTTATCAACATTAAATAGGCTAATACAAGTTTTAAAGGATAAGTGAGACGTATTATTTGCATAAAATAATGAAAACATTGTGGTATAAAGTACGGGTGCACCCTCGGTGGCCCGCAAGCCTGCCAGATACCACTATTTTCAAACAGAATAATTTTCCGTAATGACGGTGCTATTCAATAAGTCAGACATGACGTTTCAAATAGTGTGGTGGCGAACCACTCTCTAGCAATAAGGTTATGCAGCACTCGTATAAAGTATATATTTTGTTCATTAAAACATATGAATTCCGTATGTTATGAAAATGTAAAAAAACTTGGACATAATCGACTCATCATGAATCTTCTATTCTTGGACACGTTTTTTAATATTTTTCATCGCAGTTATAGAAAGAACTACCTATACAGTATAATACATTTGAAATGTTTTAGGGGACTGTCTCTATTTAATTTGGATACACAGCCTATAATGTATAAAAATTTCGCTGAGATTGAAAACGCTTAACATAGTCTATCTGAATGCATCCTAGTATATTTGTTCTAGGGCGCTGTCAAATCATTTTAAATCTTACATTCATAATTATCTAGTTTTTCAGGACCTTGGAAGAGAAAGGGCGAATCCCGAAATTTCGGTGTTGTGAAAATAATCTCAAAGTTTTGCAAGTAAGTATTATAGAATAGGGTACTACTCAATTTAGCTGGACACTGAGAGAATACTAAGGGTGAACAAGGGCAAAACGACTTACTAACTGGTTGCCTACATCATCTGATGTGCATTAAAAAAAAAAATCGCTTTTCCGAGATTGCCCTTTTTTTTTCCAAGCTTCTGATATGAAATATAGTATCACATACCTCAATGTCTGTTCATTTCACTGTGTTTGAGGTAATAAAACATCATTAAAACTTTTATAATTTCTAATTTTTTTTTACAAAGCTTTTTTAAAAAGTGGGGGTTTTTAAAGATTAATAAATCATTCGAATTACTCACTCAGAGAGATTTTGGATGGCAACTTAAAAGAATTGATTATTTAGAAGTTAAGATTGCCAAGTATCCAGTGCAGGTTTTCTACACGCAATCATATGCACAGTTATAGGATCGACACGCTAACTACTGGGTTGAGCGGAGGACCCTTTTTTATTTTCAGAAAAAGGAATCCTATCTTCCAAATTGACTCACTAACACATCAGTACCATATTCATGCTGTGACTTACTTTTAGAGGAACTTGATTAAAGTACTTGTTATACATACTTTTTAATTATTTTTAGACATTTCAAGCATGCGCACTTCCTGTAAACATAACACATATGGATACTTTTAAAACGTATGTCACGCGACTATCTAAAAATTTTGTTGAATTCAATAGCCAATCCTATGTTTTTAGAAGTTTTCATTCCTGCGTGCCTCCTATAATTCTATAAATTTGCATGAATCAAGTTAATTACATTATTCAGTATCAGGGGTCGATCCACGAAAATTTGGGGCTATTTAGGGACCCTTCACGAAAATCCCTTTAATAAAACAGGCCCCTTCACAAAATTCCTTTCAAGAAAAATATACTTTTCATTCATTTTTCTTATTATAATGTTAAAAAATTAAGCAAAATAAGCTCACCAGAAAGGAAAACTTTAGCTAAAGGATTTAAAGAATTTATTAATAAACGTTCGGTTTGGATTTAAGAAACTGTATTTCATCTTTCGTGACAAAATGTTATTTTTCACAAAAAAATAATAAATTTCACAAAGATAACTTATTTTTCACAAAATGGGCCCAAGAAAAAAACCTGTATCGACCCCTGAGTATGCTGCTGTTGTTGGATGAGGACGTCTCTTCAGCATTTTAGTCGTTAAAGTGGGTCATAGTTTCAGTTCAAGTGGCTAGTTGTCATGACAGTACTATGTTAGGAGGTAACATATCTAACATTAAAAACTTTATCATCAAGATTAAAAATACCAGACATGGAATCACCCCTTATATCAAAAGAAAATCTGTTTCGGATGTTGAAGTAAAACCCACCTCCTCATTTTTGTGGTACTTGTAGCAAGACATTTTTCCGTAGGTATGTGCTGATGAGACAAATGAAGTTTCATTATCGTCCAGGCAATAGAAACCGTATAGGGGCTCTACCTAGAAAAATTCATGGTAGTTCTGAAAAAAGGCTTACTATGTTTTGTAGGTCGCTAAATCCGAATGTTTAACTTCCCACCAAAATATCTCTCGGCAACCCCCCCCCCCCCAAATTTTGGTAAAATGCCCCTCAAAAAAGGTTTTTATTAAAAAAAAATTTTTATTGTTTTAGGGAAAAAGTATCTAGAAATTCAGAAAGTAGGCAAAATTTGAAACAAATTAGATATATGACATTGACTTGGGATGAAGGGGAAGGGGGGGATCTGCCTCGGAACATGTGCGTGGTGCTGCGTGAACTAAGTTGCGCAATTCCACTTAACCACTTACACGTTTACATTCACCCTGCCATCTCCCCTCCGAACTTTCTCTATAAGGTTTACCTTAAGTTTTTTGGGTCGCTGAATCAGAATTTTCAACTCCCCCCCCCCCCAAAAAAAAAAAACTTTCCCCCCCGAAACCCCCCAAATAGTTGTTTTTAACTTAAATTTCTTATTGTTTTAGGGGGAAAAGCATTACGAAATTCAGAAACTACACAAAAATTTGCAACAAATAGGATACATGACATTATGACGTAGGATAAACAGGGAGGGGGAGGGCTGCCTCTGAACATGCACTGCGGCGCTACGTGCACTAAGTTATGAAGTCCAGGCAATAGGAGATTTTACCTGGCAAAATTAATACTAGTTCTGGATTTCGACTCACTTTATGTTTTATGGGTCGCTGAATACGAATTTGTAACTTCCCACCAAAATTTCACCCGGCAACCCCCCAAAAAATTTATTTTTTGAAAAAAATTGATTTCTGAGAAAAGCGCGTGGGGAATGATCAGAGGCAGCCCCCTCTCTTCCTGTTTATCCTACGTCATAATGTCATGTATCCTATTTGTTGTAAATTCTGTCTAGTTTCTGAATTTCATAATGCTTTTCACCTAAAACAATAAGAAATTTAAGTTAATAACAACTATTTGGGGAGGGGGGTCGGGGGGAATTTTGGGGGTAAGTTACAAATTCGGATTCAGTGACATAAAAAACATAAAGTAAACCTTATAAGGAAAGCTCGGAGGTGAGATGGGAGAACGAATGTAAACGTGTGAGTGGTTAAGTGGAATTGCGAAACTTAGTCCACGCAGCACCGCGCGCATGTTCCGAGGCAGATCCCCCCTTCATCTTAAGTCATAATATCATATATCTAATTTGTTGCAAATTTTGTCTACTTTCTGAATTTCTAGATACTTTTCCCCTAAAACAATAAAAAAAATTGATTTTTTTTAAATAAAAAACTTTTTTGGTGGACATTTTGCCAAAATTTGGGGGGGGGGGGGGCAGTTGCCGGGGGAAATTTTGGGAAGTTACAAATTCGGATTCAGCGACCCAAAAACATAAAGTAAGCAGATTTCCAGAACTACCATTAATTTTGCCAGGTAAAATTCCGATTGCCTGGACTATTAGGAGACAAAAAGGTCTTTTGATGGTGTCAATACAGCTGTTGCAAAGCGCATGGAGTCGTTATTGAATAACGGGTATTCTCTCTAATACGAAGTACCGAATTGTTACTTTAGAATATGACTCGTTACTCTTTACTGCATCAATGTACTGCAGAACTAAAAGAAACAAACTTGAAATGCTACCTTCATTTCACGATTCAGGAATGGAGTCTGTTAAATCTGATGAGGAAAGATGAGAGTTTGTGTTCTCCGGTCTTTGGACACGGAATCAGTTGTTCCCGTATTAATTACAAGTGTTCATTGAAACTTTTCGTTACTTCAGTTCCCGTTCATTCGCCGAAAATGTACGTGTGAATTTTTAAAGGTAGTTTCTGAAGTCGCGTGGTTTCAATAGCAGAAGAAACTGCTTTCAGAATAACGATTACTATGAGATCATTTATTCTTTCAGGGATTTTACTTTTTATCTCACCGATATGAAGTATTATGTGCGTTTTTTAAACATGGACAAAATAATTGTTTATTTTTACCAATAGATTAATAACGTTTCTAAGTGTATATTTTAAAAAAGGAAGCATGGATCCCAGAAATAATGAGATAAGATGTGTTTATCATTGAAAGTTTTAGACTAATTTCGTAAAATTTCTCCTAATTTTACTTTAAAAAAAACGGAAACTTGTAGTGGAATAAAATAGTCATTGTAACTGTATTTAAGGAATGATAAAGTATTTCTATGAAATAACTTTTAAAATCAATGATTTTTACTCATACACGCATAAATTAGCAGATGCTCATGATCAGAAATTGGGAAATCGATGAGTGTCTCTCTTCTTTCATTCAATGCAAATGATTTTTTTAGAAGATAGTGTGAAAATGGATGTTTTGAACCAAATTTCTGGACGCAGCAGTAATTGAAGGGTCGTCGTATAAAAGCTTTCGATTTGAACTGCGATGCATTTATCGAAAAATAAAAAACGCTATTCAATTCCATATCTTTACCATGACCGCCAATTTTATTATTTTATTCATTAGACTGAGTCTATGAATGTGTCAGAAAATTTTGCGATGTTGATCAGGGGAAAATGTTTTCGAGAACCGGCTAAATGCTAGTTTTCGTTATAGACAAGTTCCGTTGTGACATGTTTTACTGGTTTCAGTAAGCAATAGACAATTGTATTGAGATGCTAAATTACTATTATTTTTTCTTTAATATATACAGTAATAATTGCTGAGAAATCACGAGAAACCACAGAAACATTCCGTTTTAGACAGATTTTTCGTCTTAGTAGATGAAATGGCATCCTATTATTTTCATGAAAAAGAACCTTGGAATATTTCCATTTAAGGTAGAATTCCACTTTCACAGATTGTATTTATTTATTATTACATTGTGACTGCTTACATTGTTACGCAGATTTCCGTTACAGAAAGATATTGTGCACAATTCCATTATGGGTCTAGATAACGGTAACGAATTCTTGCCATGACCTCACGTACGGTATAAAATTAGATTTGCAGCAGTCTTTGAGATCCTACATTTCAGATGTAATATTTTGAAAGCCCCGTCTTATACTTTATGAAATGTTAAATAAGTGCAGGTGTCTAAATAGTTTTTACTTTTTATTTTAAGGAATAGTTAAAACTAATTATAATCTAAAGAAATCTCTGAAAATTAGAAAATAAACCGTATATAGGTGTACTAGTGATGATTATTAATATCCGTTTTCTATAGAGTAACGAAAGTAACGAATACTTTCTAACGGGTAGTGCATTTAAAAGTAACGATTACATACGGGTGTTCATTGAGTCGTTACTTTTACAGCACTCATTGTTAAGACTTTATTCAGAAATGCGATTGACGACAACCTATCAAGATATTAGATTCATCATTTTGAACAGAGTAGAGAATGTTTTAATGAAAGTGCCCGCCTACCTTCGGAAGGGAATTTTTTTTTTTAATATTTGAAAAAATGTCTACTGATGTGCATTATATTATAGAATTTAGCTCAGAATTGTGAATAACGTGTAAAATTATGTATATTTTTAAATATTTTGATTTTTAAAGCTCAAAACGTGCATAAGAATTGCTATAAAATGGCCATTAAGCAAAACATCAAAACTCAAATTTAAATGAATATATTTTTATTCTGTAAAAATTATTATAATTAATGAAACTTTCTGGGGGTATTGAATCATTTTTATAACTATGATCGTGTTACGTTTTGCGATTAAGCAAAATCTTAAAAATCTGATTTTGAGAAAAAGCAGAAATTGTAATTAAAATCAAGATTTTATCTATTAAATGAAAAATCTAATTTAGAAAAAGCTCCTGATTTATAAAGTTCACCATGTAAGTTATTTACATTAGTTATTCTTTTTTTTTTCTTGATGGTTTATAAAAATTTTCTTTGTTTACACGCAAATATTTACGGAAACTTCGGTAGCGTAGAGCTAATGTTAGTTTAAAAAACTTGTGACTGACTAATATTAAAATGTCTGTAACTCAAGTTCTAAGCAAGATAGAAGCAAAATTCAAGCTGATTTAGAAAGCTAAAATGCCAAATTTTAATATTTTATCAAACATAGAAAATCTTATTTTTGGCCGAAAATTTCATTTTAAAGGTAGGCGGGCACCTCAATAAAGCATAAGAAAGTGCTCCATTCTCTCAAACAAAAATATAGGAAGTCTTATAAGCTTTAAAAATAAAGACCCTAACTGCCATCAGTGTACTGAAGTCGTTCATCGTATGTATGATTTTCAGAGGCGTCGCCTTGGGGGCTTATGGGGAGGGTCTCCCCCCTCCAATATTTGTGGACTTGGGAAATTTGAGCTTAGAGTTGGGAAATTCTAGATTTTTGAACGACCTTTTTTCTTAGAAAGATATAGTAAAATGTATCTGAAATTTTTTAGACTTGTTTTCTAACTGTAAATAAGTTAAATAAGTTAAATAATCAAAATAAATCCAAAAAGAAAGTAGCCAGACTCAGTCTTTGATTGTGTTTCTCTGTTCTATGAAAATATCATACAACGAGACAGACCTTAATTTCTCTTTCTCCTGTCCATCAATAGCTGATCCATATCGTTTCCTCCAAAACTTTGTGACTTACTTAACAATTTCAAAATCACTGGCATTATTTTCATATGAAAAGCGATTATGATTTGTTCATAATAGAAGATAAATAATTCATAAACCTTATGCATTCATAAAACTAATGCTAGTTGACTAAATATAAAAAGAAAAGGGTCATTTCGCGTTAGATCTCTAAAAATAAAAAATAAGATAAAACCTTTCAATAAAAAAATATCCTATTGTCACAAATGAAAATCAGACAGCAAATTATTCATGTATCTTCCGATTGGCGCTATAGCAACAGGTCGTTGCCAGAGCGGTTATACAGGGTTCTTAGTCGTTGCCATCAATGCCAGACATCATGCAAATATCTCAAATTTTCTTTTAAAATAGAATTCTATTCTAATACTGGAAAAGAAAATCACGATACTCTTTCACCTTCATTTTGATATCAAATATAAAATTAAAATAAGTTGAAATCATATTATCATACATACATTGCACATATCATTTGAGTTGGAAATTAATTTGTTTCAAATTGGGAATTTTTTAATCCCCCCCCCCCCCCCCAATAAATATGTCTCTACGCCCCTGGTGATTTTGTACATCATGTATGCACAACTGAACAAGCTGAAATTTATTGGCAAATCAAAACTATAAGCGTCATCCATTTCATTATATTTTAGAATAACGTGAACCATCTGAACTTCAGAAAAATTCAGTTTTTAACCCCTATCATTGGATGTTCTTATATGACACATTCAGTTTACTGTTGACTTTTATCGAGACTGCTCTGTTTTGGATCGCCGGATTGTATAATAATGGCGGTTGGATTCAATAGTAGAAAAAACAGTTTTCGTCTTCAAAGCATTTTCTACACTTACATATTCCAAGATTAAAAACTTCTAAGATAGATATCGACTTTGTGACAGTATCATGTGATCTATCTGCCACCTACGTGCTGGAGAATCCGAAATCACCAATGTCTTTCCAAGTCATCTATTGACAACCTGTGACGATAATCTTTATCGGATTCATGCTGTGTCTTAATTTCTACTTAGTATTTTAAGGACATTTTTAAAAACTGTTGAATTTCAGAGTTTGCAGTCTTTTAACAACTCAACCCCAGATATTCACTTAATTTATAAGTTGTCCTTTTACAGCCGGGCGTAAAATGTCCATGACAGGATTCGAACCAGAGATCTCTTGGCCGAAGCTGCCAATGCTCTGTCCACTGAGCTATCCCAGACGGATCTGGACGACACCATTCACCCAGCTAACCTATGGATCTTAGCATCTGGTCTGATATAGGAATGATCTCAACAGAATAAAATCGAAGGTAGTGAGACTCCAGTAAATGCTGGATACGTAATCGCAAATTAATTTTAACACATTCCAAGAGATCTCTGGTTCAATTCCTGGCATGGAAATTTTTCGCTTAGTTGGAAAATGACAACTTATATAGTGTTTATTGACCCATTAGAATAATTTTGTTCAAATTAATCTAGAGTCACTTAATGTCATTGCATGTGTCAAGAACCAGCAAAGAAGCATTCGACTATTTATGAATTGCAGAACCTAAACCTCCCTACCCATGCCATTCATCCTTTTAAAATGAATAACTCACGAAATTCATGTGCTTCGGGAAGAATTCGGTTATGTCTTTTTAAGTTAAATAATAGGCAATATTATCTACATATTCGAGAGATTAACCGCAATGTGTAACCAGTAAAGAGTATTCAAATTCCCTCTGAAAAAAATACTATTATGGCTATTAACATCTGGTATAAATTTCAATATGTTTGCATTTTATTTAAGATCACCACTTCATCCGTTATTGTCGATGACAAGAATTTAGTTTCGAATCATAATAATATTGTTGTGCACATAAAATGTGAAGAGTCCTTCTGATAGAGTATAAAGCGATTATCAGATTTTTTACGATTTGAATAAGAAGTTTAATCATGACATCTATGCAAAATATTTGAAATAAATCAACCAAAATGTAAAGCATAATAAAAAATATCATATTCTCTCTATTATTATTATTTTGTTTATTTATAATTTTTCAGCTGTGAAAAATCCTTTATTCAAAAAGTGACATAAGACGACCTATGAAGAATCATTCAAAGACACATCATTGTGGCCAGTGCAGGAAAGTGTTTTCACGAAAGTACGATTTATTTAAAGCTTAAGAAGGCACAGAAGACCTGAAAAAAATTCATAGGCAAGCACATAAGTCCTAAAGAAATATAATCAGTGTAGCGAAGTAATAAATCACATGTGTGATTTTTATGATCTTGTAGGCATTTTACACAACTCAAGAAAGTGGCCAATCAAACCCATGACGTCGTCTATTTCATCGTTCTTTTGAATAATGCGATTCGCTTAAACTTCATGCAATTTAAATGTTTAAATGTACTCGACGCGGTTTTTACCTATTTAATTGAACGTTTTTATACTACACATGCAGTTTACTATTGATTTCTTATCAAGACGACATTATTAAGCTTTTACTAACCAAATTGTATAAAACTAGGCTTGTGCAACATACAGAAACAAACATCCCATGCAGAGGTGTTTTTGCTATCAAAACTCAGACGCTCCTGTGGAATATGTAAATTACCTACGCGAATGAATTGAATGGTCCAAGATTAGAATGTTCTAATATGGACTTCCACTTTGTGATCATTTCACGTGATTTATCTCCGAAAAACGGCATACAGAATCGGAAATCACCTACGAATCTTCAAAATCATCTATTTACTGCCTGTGATGGTGATTCAGTATCTTTCCATGATCTACGAATAAATATCTACTCAATAGTTTTTGAATGAATTTTTTAAAGACTGGCTGATTTTGAGAATTTCGAATCTTCCGCTACCCGAACCACACCTAGTAAATTAATTCCACCGGGTGGGCCGTTACAAGAACCAGCAAACAGCACTTCATGTACTATTTATAAATAGAACAGCACAACCCCTCCTATAAATGCCCTTTCTCACAATAAATTCGATAATTTACGCAATTCGTATGACGTTCGGGAAAGAACTCTGTGATAGTATCTTTTTATTTTCAAAGCCTCACAATAAGCAATACTTTTTACCTATCTGAGTTTAAACCTAATGTGTTAACTAGTGATGAAATTCCAACAAAAAATGAAATTATTATGCGTATTAACATCTGGTGTGAATTTCAATGTAAAATGTATGCATTTAATTTAAGACATAAAAGCTCACCATTTATTGTCAACAGCACAATTTTAGTTTTGAATTTTAATAATTGTGCTACGCACATTAACAGTTTGCTTAATCCAGTATGAGAAAGATTCTTCAATTATCAGCTACAAATTTTAAAAAAGCTTATAATTTGAATAGGAAATTTATTCATCCAACGTATGCAAAATATTTGCCATACTTCAGGGGATCCGGGACACAAAAATCTTCAAATTTTGCAAAAACATTTTTTTCCATTAAAAATTTCTGTTTTTGTCTGCTTAAAATGATATTTAAATCATGTTTCTATCTGAATTAGAATAAAAAATATTAATTTTTCCGTTTTGGTTTGTTTTCAAAATCTAGCTTTAAAGCAATGGCTGTCATGGAAACGACTTCTTGTAAAAAGGCGCTTTTCTTCATGATAGGTTTTTTCACCATTTCTCGTATTTAAATTCTTGTAACTCGGGAACCGTTTAAGATAAAAGGTTCATACTTTAAACATATATTTTTCAATTATTTTACTTAAATTATGATTCAGCATATTTGAAAAAAATATTTACTTTTGGAAATATGATTTTTTTTTTAAAGTTGCACAACTTTTTTTTAATTTTTTCGTTAAATTTTTTAAAATTTTTTTATAAATTTATATTTTTAAAAATGGGGAATCAAAATTAAAACTTATATATTTCTGTATCTTTAAATGAAAAAAGTTTGAAATTCTATAAATAACATTTCGAGTTTAACGATTTTAAATTACCCCACTTTTTAATAAATTTTAAATTTATTTTTTTTAAATTATTTAAAGTTTTATCATGTGATTTTGATTAATGACAAGGTTAACCATCACAAAAAAATTCGGAATTTTAACTGAAAATTTTTTTTTTTAAATGTGTCTCGGACCCCCTTAATGTAAGCAAAAAATGTAAGCGTGACACTATACCTACAGAAAACAAACATGTATTAGGGTCTAAACTTCCATTGTGAAAAGTTTATGGACTGTACTAAAACAAATGTAGGAAATTGCCAGTTATATTTTTATGCACCAGAGACCATAACGCTCCACAGTCCATCACATCCATGTTTCACATCTTATTAGCCATGAAATATTTCAACAGTTATAAAACATGATACGTCTCTGAATTTGAATTATGTCAGCAAAGGAAAGTTAAATTCCAGTGCTAAATTCACCTTGAATAAATAATTAAAATTCGTATAAAAAAGCACAAATGTATTAACATTGCTTGCTGCTGTATACATCTAAAATTATTTTAAAGACATTAGAAATGCATCAAATAGCATTTAAAAACCATTGAAGATTGTCCAGTGAATTGGCTGAAAACATTTTCGGGTTTTTAATTGATTTTGAATTTATTTCAAGGTATTTTAATTTATTTTATATGTATGCACCTGCAAGCAATGCTAGTACATTTTATTTGTGCTTTTTTATGAGAATTTCAATTATGTCATTTTTATTATTTTACACTGAGTAGAATGTATTAAACACACTCTTTGTGTAACATAAATGGAGAAACTATTTGGAATCTATTGTTTTAAACATTCATTTAAAAAAGGTATACTGATTTTTCACATCTGGGTTTTTATTTCTACAAAATGCATGTTTTTCAATTTTCATCTTGTAGAACTTCCAAGTGAAGGGATATAATTTGAAAATATTTAACATAAATTTATCTAACTCGGTGAAAAAAATTAAACTATTGCATAAAGATTTAACTATTGAATGGAAATATAAATATTAATAAAAAGAAATTCAACTGTTACCTAAAAATTTCTTCCATTGCTTAAAAATTTCCTTTTTCGTTGTAAAAAAAAAAAAAAAAAAAAAAAAAAAAACTTTTATAAAAGTATGAAATATTTACAAATCAACAAAAAAATTTATCTTTATATAAAGAGAGAGAGGGGGGGGGGGGTCTGTACGTTTGTATACGCGTGTATATATAAGTGACTATAGACCCGTATGTATCTCACGCTTTCTTATAATTTTTTTACCTTGCAATTTTTTAATTTTTTTTAGCTTGCAGAGATTTTTAAAATTATAAATATTGTACCGACATATATACAAATTCACACAAATACATTTATATATACACACGCATGCATATACATTGATATATAGTACACAGACATACTTACGTATAAACACGCAGACATATACAATCGTAGGTACGTATACATACATATACTCTTACATACACTATACATTCATGCATACACACGTGTATACATACGCACATGTATAAATACACACACACATATATATTTATTACACATATAAACATACATACACATACAACATATATATGCATACAGAGTTATGGATACACACACAAATGTAAATACATGCATACTTATATTCATATATACACTTACACACGTGTATACATACACAGATACACAGGTATATACATACGCAAATTTATAAATAAATTCACATACATACTTATATATATATACATATATACGCGCGTGTATACATACATATGCACACATATACATATAAAATACTAATATGCACACATGAACACACGTATATACACATACCTATTCAAATATTCACACACACACATGTATTGACACATAAATGCTTATACATATGTACACTTACACTCATGTATACATAGTTACACACGTATGGGTACATACATAAACATAAACATGTATATACATATACAGCTTTATATATACATACATATGCACACATATACATACAAAATACTTATATGTACACATGTGAACACACGTATATACGTATACACATACCTATTCAAATATTTACACACAGGACTTTGCACACACATATACATTCACACATAAATGCTTATACATTTGTACACTTACACCCATGTATTCATAGTTACACACATATGCATACACACATAAATAAATATGTATATACATACACACTTTTATAAATATACACATACATTTATTTAGCTGTATACACATAGATATCTACATACATATGCACATATATACATACAAAACACTTATGTACGCATATACATATACCTATTCAAATATTCACACACATGACTACATACACAAATAAATGCACACACATACATATTCACACATACATGGTTATTTATTTACATACATACACTTGCACTCCTTTTTATAAATATACACACATACACTTATTTGCCTATATACACATACATCCACACATACACTTATTTGCCTATATACACATACATCCACTCATGTATTCATGCATATGCACACACATACATGCACGCATATACGCCCACGTATATACACACATACATTTTAAAACATCTACACACACAAACATAGTCGTACTTACATATGTGCATATATACACATCTACACCCATGAACACATTCACACAAAAACATACACGTATTTACATATGTGCATATACACAAATGCATACACACACATACATACACATGTAAATGTACACAAATACGTACCTGCACACATATACATACATACATACATACATACGTGTATATATTCAAATATATAAATTACATACATAATACATATACTCACATGCATACATGTATATATACTCACATACATAATAAATATACACATACATAATACATATGCACACTCGCATGTATACATATATACTCACATACATAATATATATATACTCATACACACACACATACATACACATGTAAATGTACACAAATACGTACCTGCACACATATACATACATACATACATACATACGTGTATATATTCAAATATATAAATTACATACATAATACATATACTCACATGCATACATGTATATATACTCACATACATAATAAATATACACATACATAATACATATGCACACTCGCATGTATACATATATACTCACATACATAATATATATATACTCATACACACACACATACATAATACCTATATACTCATACATACATAATACATATGCACATTCACATGTATACATATGCATTCACATACATAATACATATATACATATATACATACATATGCACACTCACATACATGTATACATATATATTAACATACATAATACATATATACACAGCTACATGTAAACATATACATAATACATATGTACACTCACGTACATGTATACATATATATACTCACATACACAATAGATATACACACTTACGTCCATCTATACCTATACACACATATACAAAAATACATATACCATACATACACATCTAAATACATAGATGTATACGCACGTATACACTCACATACATAATACATATGTACATACATATTCTCACATACACAATAGATATATACACTCACTTACATTCATGTATACCTATACACACATATACAAAAATACGTATACCATACATACACATTTAAATACATAGATGTATACACACATGCATAATACATGCATGTATCCATGCATATACACTCATCTAACATATGCATAGACATAGTATACACCCACACATATACATATTCATCCATATACACATCTACTTACATGTATAGACACATGCATATAAACACATACTTATATATATATACACGCATACATAAATGTATGTATGTATAGATATATACTCATAACTCTCTACACATAGATATACACTGTAATATTTATACATGTATGTGTATGCACATAATTTTTTGTTGAGTTGTAAATATTTTTAAACTTTTTTTATACTTTTTGTTTTTTGCAATAATTAGGGAAATTGTAACGTAATGGAAAATTTTTTTGTGATAGTTGAAATTCATTTTTACTGATTATATTTCCTTTAAATAGTTGAATTTTTTTCAATGAGTTGCATAAATATACGTTAAATCATTTAAGTAAAATTAAACTTTATTTAACCTCGTCACTTGAGTTCTACTAGATAGAAATTAACAATCATGCATTTTTTATAAGCGCACAGATGCGAAACTTTACTTATTTGAATGTTTCAAACAATACATTTCAAATATTTACATTAATATTATAAATGTATATTCAATATAAATATATATACTTTTATATTCAACATATATATAATATAAATGTACATACATTAATGTTACATTAACCCGTTCGGGACCATAGGTGCATATATGCATCCTCAAAAAGGGCATAAAAAATTCTTTTAGGCACCAGTAAAAAAGAAAAGTAGTGTTTAGTTTACTTAATTAGAGAATTTTCGTGATTGTTTAGGTAAAGGTAACTTTTTTTCAAAACAGTGGTGCCAACCGAATAAAATTTGTGTAAAATCCGCCGGTCCCGAAGGGATTAAAAGTGCCCACTGTTCGCGATATTTGCGAAACACGGAAAAAGACTTTTTTGGTGCATAAAAATACTCTGATATTCCTGCATTTGTTTTAGTACAGTCCATAAACTTTTCACAATAGAAGTTTACACTCTAATAGAAGTTTGTTTTCTGCAAGTATAGTGTGATGCTTACATTTTTTGCTTACATTAAGTAGGCAAATATTTTGCATACATGGAATGAATAAATTTCCTATTAAATTATAAACTTTTCTAAAATTTGTAGCTGACAATCAAATAGGAGAATGTTTCTTCAAAAAACTGTTCATGTGCGTAGCACAATTATAATTCAAAATTATTATAATGAATACATTTTATATTGAAATTCACACCAGATGTTAATATACATAATTCTTCCATTTTTTTTTTTTTTTTTGAATTTCTTCACTGGCATTAGGTTTAAACTCTGATAGGTATAAAATATTGCTTATTGTGAGGCTTTGAAAACAGAGATACTTATGTGTGCATGCACGTGACACTATATATGTTTGTGTGTATGCATGCGTGTATATATGTGGGAGTATATATGTATACTTGTATGTATGTGAGTGTATAAGTATTATGTGTGTATGTAGGTGAGTATACATGTCAGTATGTTGTATTGGTATATGTGTGTATATTTTGTGTATACATGTATTTGTGTATATATGTGTGTACTTATTTGCATATGTATTTACATATGTATGTGTCTCTGCATTTGTGCATATGTACGTGTCTGTTTGTGTGTGTATGTATGTCGTGTGTCGAGTTAATGTATGTATGTGCATAAGCGTTGGTGTATATGCCCGCAGGTAAGATTTTTGTATGTATGTGTGTGCATATGCATGTATACATGTGTACATGTATGCAATTATAGGTATATAAGTATGTGCATGCATTTATAAAGGTGTGAATATATGCGTATGTATGCGTGTGTATCTGCGTATACACGAGTGTAAGTGTATATATGTATATAAATAAGCATGTATGTGTGTGTACATACGTGTGTATATGTATACATAAGAGTGTTTGTATACAAATGTGTGCATGTGTATATATGCATGTGTATATAGTGTGTGTATGTGAAAGTATTTATAAAGTTGGGATATACGTGCGTATCTATGTGTATATGCTCGTATGCTCATGTATATGAATATAACTATAAAAGTATCACTGAATTCTTCCCTAAAGTCGTATGAATTGCGTAAATTATCGAATTTATTGTGAGAAAGGGCATTTAGAGAAGGGGTTGTGCTCTTTCATTCGTAAATAGTATATGAAGTGCTGCTTGCTTGTTCTTGTAATGGCTTATCCAGGGAAATTTATTTACTAGGTGTGGTTCGGGTAGCAGAAGATTCGAAATTCTGAAAATCAGCCAGTTTTCAAAAAATTCATTCAAAAAATATCGAGTAGATATTAAGTCGTAGAACGAATCATGGAAAGATGCAGCATCACCACCACAGGTAGTAAATAGATGGTTTTGAAGAATCATTGGTAATTTCCGATTCTGTACGTTGGCCTTTTTTGGGTGATAGATCACGTGAAATGGTCACAAAGTGAAAGTCCATATTAGAACATTCTAATCTTGGACTATTGAATTCATTCGCGTAGGTATTTATATTTTCCATAGGAGCTTCTGAGCTTTGACGACAAAAGCACTTCAACATGGGATGTTTGTTTCTGCATGTTGCATTCACAAGTCAAGTTTTATACAATTTGGTTAGTAAACACTTATTGATGTAGTCTTGATAAAAAATCAATAGTAAACTGCATGTGTAGCATAAAAACTTTCAATTAAATGGATAAAAACAGCGTCGAGTAGAGTTAAATATTTAAATTTTATGAAGTTTAAGCGAATCGCGTTGTTCCAAAGAATGATGAAATAGATGACGTCATGGGTTTGATTGGCCACTTTGTTGAGTTGTGTGAAATGCCTACAAGATCATAAAAATCACACGTGATTTATTACTTCGCTACACTGATTATATTTCCTTTTTTAGGACTTTTGTGCTTGCCTATGAATTTTTTCTCAGGACTGCTGTGCCTTCCTAAGCTTTAAATAAGTCGTACTTTCGTGAAAACACTTTCCTGCACTGGGCACAATGATGCGTCTTTGAATGAGTCTTCACAGGTCGTGTTACATCACATTTTGAATAAAGGTTTTATTTTACAACTGAAAAATTATAAACAAAATAATGATAGAGAGAAGATGATATTCTTTATTACCATGCTTACATTTTGGCTGATTTATTCCAAATGTTTTGCATAGATGTCATGAATAAGTTTCTAATTCAAATCGTAAACTTAAAGAAAAATATTTGTCGCTGATAATCGCTTTATACTGTATCAGACGGCCTTTTTAAAACTTTTTATGTGCATAACATAATTATTACGAATCGTAACTAAATTCGCCATAACGGATGAAGTTTTGTATCTTAAAAAAATGGAAACCTATTGAAATTTATACCAGATGGTAATAGATATAATAGTAATTTTTTTGTTGGAATACTATATGCTGGTTCCACACTGCGGTTAATTTCTCGAATATGTATATAATTTTGCCTATTATGTAACTTTAAGTTAAAAAGACATCATTGAATTTTTACCGAAGCACATGCATTGCGCGATTTATCCATTTAAAAAGGAGGAATGGCATGGGTAGGAGGGATTATGGTGTACAATACATAAATAGTACAGGGGATGCTTCTATGTGGGTTCCTGTAATGATACTTGCAATGAAATGAAGTGACTCTTGATTAATTTTAACACAATTATTCTAATGAGTCAATAAATCATATGTAAGTTGTCATTTTCCAACTGGGCGAAAAATGTCCATGGCAGGAATCGAACCAGAGATCTCTTAGCCTGTGTCAAAATGAATCTAGTGTGATTACGTATCCAGAGTTTTCTGTAGTTCCATTACTTTCTATTTTATTTTGTTGCGCTAATTCCCATATCAGACCAGATGCTAGAATCCATTAGGTTAACCGGGTGAATGAGGTCTTCCAGATTCGTCCGAGATGGCTCAGTGAGTAGGTCATTGGCAGCTTAGGCCAAGAGATCTCGGGTTCGAATCCTAGCATGGACATTTTTAGCCCAGTCGGAAAATGACAACTTATAAATTAAATGACTATCTGGGGTCGAGGCGTTAAAATACCACAAATTCTGAAATTCAACCGTCTTTAAAAAAAAAAGACATTAAAATCTTTTAGAAGAAATTACGTCACAGCATCAATCCGATGAAGATCATCATCACAGATCGTCCATGGATGATTTGAAAAGACGTTGGTGATTTGATTCTTCAGCTGGTAGGTCGTAGGTAGGGAGATAGATCACGTGATAGTGTCACAAATCTGTGTCTATCTTAGAAATCTTTAATCTTGGAATACGTAATTCTTGGGCGACGAAATAGCGTGAAGACGAAAGCACATCTTCATGGTAACTTTTCAACTCTTGAATTCGATAGCCATTATTATACAATAGGACGATCCAAAACAGAGCAGTATCTATAAAAGTCAACAGTAAACTGAATGTGTCATATTAAAACTTTTAATGATAGGGTTCAAAAATTGAATTTTCGTAGTAAAGTTCAAATGGGTCACGTTATTCTAAAATATAATGAAATGGATGACGCCATAGGTTTGATTTGCAAAGAAATTTCAGCTTGTTGAGTTGTGCAAGCAAGATGCGAAATATCACCCATGCGTTTAATTATTTCAGAACAATCTGATTACAGTTAGTGTCTTTTTTCAGTGGCTTATAAACCTTCCGATGTTTTTGTATGAGAGAATGGAGAGCTTTCTGTGCTTTATTAATTCGTTAAAACATTTGATGCTCTGGTCAAAATGTTGAGGAATGCCTTGATAGGTCGTCGTTATTTACACTTCTGAATAAATACTTGACAGTGGACCTTATGCAGGTGACGTCAGACGCCAGAGGTGGCGATATGTTGATCTGTTATTCTAGCCAATGCACCACCACAGTATGCGCAGGCGCAAACGCCGCTAGCAGGCAACTTTAGCCTTGTCCCAGGTTAAGTGCATACAATTTAACTGGAAATCAGCAAACTTAGGGAATTTTCTCGCATACAGAACAACATTTTGAATTTGTTACAATATATTAAGTATAGGCTGCTACAACAAAGAAATTTTATCGGTATTTTTAACAAACACGCATTAATAACTCGCACTCCATAGACTTCTATGCTAAATACCGCCAGCAGACGAGTTTTAGCCTCTACCTCAGGTGTGTGCAATACGGTCCATTAGTGCCGTAAAATAACGAACCAATGAACACCCGTATGTATTCGTTACTTTCAAACTCGCCACCCGTTAGAAAGCATTCGCGACTCGTTACTTTCGTTACCCTTTAGAAAACAGATATTAACAATCATCGTGAGTACTAGTACACCTCTATACGATCTATTTTCTAATTTTCAGAGGATTGTTTCGATTATAGTTTTAAATATTCTTAAAATAAAAAGAAAAATCTATCTAGATACCTGCACTTATTTAACATTTCATAAAGTATAAGATGGGGCTTTTAAAATATTACGTGGGAAATGGAGGATCACAAGACTGCTGCAAATCTAATCTTATCGCGAGGTCTTTGCAAGAATTCGTGACCGTTACATAGACCCATAATGGAATTGTGTACGAAACCTTTCTGTAACGGAAATATACGTAACAGTGTAAGCAGTCACAATGTAATAATAAATAAATACAATCTGTGAAAGTGGAATTCTACCTTAAATGGAAATATTCCACCGTTCATTTCCATGAAAATAATTGGATGCAATTTTATCTGCTAAGACGAAAATTCTGTCTAAAACGGAATCCTCCTGTGGTTTCTCACGATTTCTCAGCAAATATTACTGTATATATTAAAGAAAAAAAAATAGAAATTGAGCATCTTAATACAAATGTCCATTGCTTTCTGAAACCAGTAAAATATGTGACAACGGAAGGTAGTATTGAGCTGGTTCTTGAAAACATTTTCGTCCGCTTAGCATCGCAAAACTTTCCGAAACATTTATAGACTCAGTCTAATGAGTAAAATTGGCAGTTATGTAATGATGATATAGAATCGAATAGCGTTTTTCCTTTTTCGATAAGTGCATCGTAAGCTTTTATACGGCGACCCTTCAATTACTGTTGCGTCCAGGAATTTGGTTCATAAAACCCACTTTCATAATATCTTCTAAAAAAATCCTTTGCATTTAAAGAAAAAAAACAGACTAATCAATTTCTTAATTTCTGATCAAGAGCGCCTGCTAATTTATGCGTGTACGAGTACAATTTAATGATTGTAAGTTATATTTCATAGAGATACTTTATCATTCCTTAAATACAGCTAATAACGAATATTTATTCTAGTATAAGCTTCCGTTCTTTTTAAAGTAAAATTATGAGAAATTTTAAGATTAAATGCATAATACGGAATTAGTCTAATTAAAATCTTCAATGATAAACACATATTGTCTATTTATTGCTTGGATCCATGCTTTCTTTTTTAAAATACACATATATAAATGTTATTAATATCTTTGTAAAAACAAACAAACAATTATTCTGACCTTGTTCCAAAAACGCATATAATACTTGACACCTGTGAGATAAAAAGTAAAATCCCTGAAAGAATAAACGATCTCATGGCCATCGTTCTTCTAAAAGCAGATTGTTCTGCTACTGAAACCACGCGACATCAAAAACTTCTTTTCAAAATTCACACGGACATTTTCGGCGAATGAACGGGAACTGAAGTAACGAAAGGACTCAAGGAACAGTTGTATGCGATACCAACACTGAAACAACCGATTCCGTGTCCAAAGACCGAAGAACAAACTCGTATCTTTCCCCATCAGATTGTCAAAATCCGTTCATGAATCGCGAAATGAAGGTAGCATTTGTTTCTTTTAGTTCTGCATTATATTGATACAGTAAGTATAACGAGTCCTATTCCAAAGTAACGATTCTGTACTTCGTATTAGAGAGAATACCCGTTATTCAGTAACGAGTCCATGCGGTTTGCAACAGCTCTATTGACAATAATCACAAAGACTTTTTTCTCCTAATGAAACTTTGTCTCATCAGCACCTACCTTCGGAAAAAGGTCTTATTTCAAGTACCACAAACATGAGGAGGTGGAATTTAGTTCCTCATTTAATCATGCGAAACAGATTTTTTTTTTAATATAAGGGGTGATTCCATGTCTGGAATGTTCAATCCTGTTGATAAAGCTTTTATTGTTAGATAGGTTACGCTCTAACATAGTACTGTCTTGACAAGTAGCCACTCGAACTAAAACAATGACCCACTTTAACGACTAAAATGCTGAACAAACGTCTTCATCTAACAACAGCAGTATACTGAATAATGTAATTAACTTGATTCATGTAAATTTATCGAATGATAGGTAGCACGCAGGGTTGTAAACTTATAAAAATATAGGATTGGCTATTGAATTCAACAAAATTTGTCGAGAGTCGCTTGAAATACGTTTTAAAAGTATCGGTATGTGTTATATTTATAGGAAGTGCGCACGTGTGAAATGTCTATAAACAATGAAAAGTATGTATAACAAGTACTTTAATCAAGTTCCTCTAAAACTAAGTCACAGCATGAATAAGGTACTGATGTATTAGTGAGTAAATTTAGAAGATAGGATTTATATTTCCGAAAATAAACAATGGGCTCCGCTCAGTCCAGTGGTTAGCGTGTCGAGCCTAAAACAAGAAGTCTGGGCATAGATTCGCGAGTTCAAAACCTGCACTGATACTTGGCGATCTTAACTTCTAAAAGATAAATTCTAAATGAGTTACCATCCACAATCTCTTTGAATAAGTACTTCGAATGATTTAACTAATCTTTGAAAATCCTCACTTTTTACAAAATATTTGTGAAAAAATGAGAAATTATAAAAGCTTTAATGATGTTTTATTATCTCAAACACAGTGAAATGAATAGAATTTGAGGTATGTGGTACTATATTTCATATCAAGAGCTTAGAAAAGATAGGGCAAACTCAAAAAAATCGTTGTTTTTTTTTTTTTAATCCACGTAGTTAACCAGTAGACAACAAGTAGGTAAGTCGTTCTGTCCTGGTTCGCCCTTAGTATTCTCGCAGTGTCTCAAGCTAAAGTGAGTAGTACCCTATTCTATAATACAACTTGTAAAACTTTGAGCTTGATTTCCCAACACCCCAATTTCGGGATTTCCCCTTTCTTTTCCAAGGTCCTGATATGGATAATTATGTATGCATGCTTTAAAATTATTCGATAGCGCCCTAGAACAGATAGACTATGATACATTCAGATATACTATGTTAAGCGTTTTCAATCTCAGCAAAATTTTTATACATTATAGGATTTGTATCCAAATTAGAGACAGTCCCCTAAAGTATTTCAAATATAATATACTGTATAGGTAGTCCTTTCTATAACTGCGATGAAAAATAAAAAACGTGTCCATAAATAGAAGATTCATGACAAGTCGATTATTTCTGAGTTTTTTTACATTTTCGTAACACACGGAATTCACATGTTTTAATGAGCAAAATATATACTTTATACGAGTGCCGCACAACTTTATTGCCAGAGATTTTATTATTTTATGCAAATAATGCGTCTCGCTCATTATATATGGATAGAGTATCGTCATACAATTTCATATGTTAAATTATATATTTCAACAAAAGACTTAAACGCGAATGGATTACAGAATATGTTAATGCCATTTAAATAAAAAAAATAATAGAAATCTAGATTTTCAGAATAGTAAATTCGTTTCTTATGAAATGCTCTTTAATGACGGATTCAGTCATTTTAATTAAACTTCACTAGGAGGACGAAAATTGCAACAACTCCTATAGTTCTAGAGACGGCTGAACAGACCGTGGAGTGCACATCTGAAGTTCTGGTATTAGACAGAACTGGATGAGCCTGTTAAAATGAAACGGATCTGTCAAATCCTGTCTCTGAAAACCACCTGTATACCCGATTTGATCGGTAGCTTTATCTCCCAAAGGTACGAAAACAGGGAGGCAGGAAAACACAGTGGTCAACCTAAACGTCCACCACTCAAATCCGGCCTGCAGGATATTTTCCACCCAGATGGGACTTGGCAAACCCGTTGCATTTGAATAAACTAGAGTTCGAGCTCATACTGTAAATTTCAGACGCCATTCTGTTAGTTACTTTTAGATGAACTTGATTAAAGCACTTGTTATACAGGATGTCTTGTGCAGTCGCTTCACGGTATACTATGTTTGAAGTAGGGTCAACAGCACAAAAGTTTTAAAACACGCTATTATCTTTTTAAAAGGTATCCCCATTAAAATAATGAATGGATACGTTATTTTAATGAACACGTTCACGCCGACGACGATATCCATGCTTTTCGCTGTGAGACGGCACTCTGAATCATTCTTCCGACCATCTGGTGGCGCGGTACGATCGCTTATTCAGACACTGTATGGGATCCCCCCTCTCTCTTTTTTATTGAATTGAACTTTAATAGAACTATCAGAGTGGATTATGAAAGTCTAAATGTTCATAAGGAGTACTCAAATGACTTGGAGACATAATTTTACGGACGACACTTAAGACGCAACAATCTCCACCTATCACACACATTGAGACTAACGTTGATAAGGAACAGATCGAAAAATTGCTTTCAATTATTTTGTACAAACAGCTCCATTAATTCTCTTATACTTTGCGTACACGGTAAAAATACCGTCACAAAGAAAAAAAAAATAGCTCTCATACGCAAAAGCATTTAACTCACCTAATTACCTTTTTAAAAATGGACCGATCTGAAAAAACGGGAGCTGCCAAGAATCTTAGAAAAATCAAAGGAAATGCGTACGATGGGTCGAACATCGATCCCATAATCACGATAGACAAGTAACGACGCATAGTAAACGTTGTATGGGTCAGCCAGCACTCTGTTGAGAATGCTTTAAAAAATGGCATCGAAATGAATAAACAATTAAGTTTAGTTTATAATATTAAATTATTTGTACTACTGAATAGTCAAATATTAAAGTGGACCCACAGGTAGTGGTCGCCGCATGATGGGACAGTCAAGCGTGACCCACCGGTGATGCACGTCGACGCGAACGTGTTAAAAAAATACATCAGGAATTATTTTTTATTTGCTCATACAAGTTCATACAGCCTCTCCTTCTTTTAGATAAACCCTTACATGTTCGAACAAATCTTTAAGGTGACCGATTGATTCGGATGACATTTCTGACCAGAAATGTGTTCCATCGAAACTAACGTAACATTTGATAATCGAATTTTGTTTTCTAAACTATGTAGAAAATTTAATAATAAAGCTAGAACAAACTTTTACAATTTAAAATGTTTCTTACTAAGGACTTAATATCCAAATACCTGCAGATTATTTCAGTCGCTCTTTGAGTCTCCAAAATTGCAATTCACAATTCTGTAACTGACGTTACATAAAATAGACAAACACTTTTTCTGCCTTCGTTGAAGTGTAAAAATGATCAAAACTATTCCGTTAAAAAAGTCACAATGTTCTCAACAACACTAACTAAGGTCAAATTATAACAGTAACTTGTTTTATTAATTTCTGAATAATAAAAAAAGAAATAGGTGGAATTTACACGTCTAACTGACGTAACTTTTATTGTGTAACTGACGTAACATCACGACTTTACAAAGACAATAATGGTACTTAACTTAGTTTATAAACAGTAATTTACAATGCCTTTTTATTAGGATTTTTCTATAGAATATAAAAATATCAAGATTTCCAATCATACCCTTAAATTAAACATATTGTAAATTTTACACCCCCCCCCCCCCCCCCCTCCAGAATTTTTTTCCCTGTGGAATAGCCCTGTTGTATCAGATGTGACATTCTCTTAAAATAGACTTCTTTGAGAGGGTTTTTTTCCTAAAAGAATTCTTGAAAATTTGAGAATACACCTACTTGTATAGGAAATGCGGACTTTCTAAACGGGGTTTCATACATAAAGAATTGTAACTTCTTGATAATGTGGAAAAGGGCAGGTCTTGTTTCTCCTTTAAATATTCCTATCACATTCCACCAAGTATTGCAAATGTATTTCATCTCGATATCTTTTTTACATAATGTATAACTAAATTCTATGGATAGACTAAATTGTCCAAAATAATTATATTTTATTTAATGGTTGAAAATGCGTTTCAATTTTTTTTTCTTCTCTAAAAATAGATTTTGACCTGGTAGCAAGTAGGAGTAAATGAAATATGAAAAATTCATATACAAAATTGTTATATGTATAGGGTATAAAATCTTTAAGAAGCCAGTGGCTCCTAAACCCCAAAAATCCAGTCGCCATTTCGGCTCCTAACCAAAATCTAGTGGCCACATTGTGAAACAAACTCATAAAACAATCGTGTTTATATGGAAAAAACTTAACAAAAAAACTTGGAATTTAAATTTAAAAATAGTTTAAGAAACAATAGTTTAACAACAAAACAGACTAATTACAACAAATGTGTATATTTAATGAATGAGTTTCGCAGGTGCTAAGTTTTGTAGTAGAGCGGACATGCGCAAAATCATATTTGAACATAATGTTTGGAAAGAAAGCAGTACTTCACAGGGGCAGCGTTCACGACGGTAACTGAGATCGCAAAGATACTCTGACTTTTGCCTTAATTTTCGAATTCCCAGACTGGCAGGAACTCTGTTCTAGTACGATTTATTTATCAAGGTCATACTTGATCTCGGCCAGTGAAAAGAGCGGGCGCTTTTCTATTTGCAAAAGAAAAAAAAATCAAATTTCCGAGACAGGGATTGGGAACACTAGAAATTGATCTCTGGCGACTAAGACACTGAAAGTGAGTGGCCACAGCAAAAAATTTAGTCGCCACGTGGCGACTGGCGACCGCAAATCTGCACCTTTAGTATAGGGGCCATTCCATGTCACGGGTGGGACAGCTTTTTTAACAAAGCTATGATATCCTCAAATTAAAATAATTATGCTAATATGAAAATTTAGGGTTTTTTGTTGTTTTAAATGCATAGTTTATATTCTAACAACGTATAAGTTATTATATATAAACATTTAAGTTAGTATCATTTTTCCGGTTTTCATGATATGACTCTAAACGGGCAGATTAAAGAGGATTGTTTAAAATGTGGCGATTTTTAAACCTTGTAAAAACGGGAAGAATGCTTAGGTCTAATGGTAAAATTGTGGAAAGTTAAACCTATTAATCCTTTGAGGGGCAAGCAATTGCGGTTGTATAATGCTGAATTCCCACCGGAAATTTGGAAAAAAACTATTTCAAAACAACGAACAGCAATTTTTCAACTCTTTTCTCCAAAGTTTTAAAAGTAAAACTTAATAAAGTTTCTGGTGCAAATCTTCATTAAACTTAGGTGGGATATAATATATCCCACCGCCTCTCAACGGTTAAAGGGCCATTCCCCACGTGTGGGATAGCTTTTCTACATATAAATGCTGTTTTAACAGTGTTATTGTATGCTGAATTTAAAATAACTAAATTAATATGAAAATGTAGGATTTTTTGTTATTTTTAATATGTAGCTTATAGTTTATCAACCTATAAGTTAACATGTACAGGTATTTATGTAAGTGTCAGGTACAAGACATTTTGTCCGTTTTTCATGGAATAGTCCCTATAAAAGGGTGCTTGCGCAATATTTACTTTATATTTTAGGCATAGTCAGGAAAATGTATTAGTGTCTAAAAAAATGAAGTCACATTTCAAAACTGCACCTGCAAATTTTTAATCTTTTGAACTAATTTCCTATTTTTCTACTACATCATGTGCTCAGTTTCCCCTTTAGCCTAATGGATAGACAGATATTCGAATTCGCCGCGTTTTGTTCTAAACGGTGTCGTTAAAATTCTTTAGAAAAGGCCTTTTCCAATTGATTGATAGAGTAAAATTTTCCTTTTGTCGTGTTTTATTTTTGTATTTCAATACCTATTCCACATCCATTGTGCTTTTATATAAAATTCACTATACGGTCCTTTTTAACAGGGTTTTTCTCTCACCTTTCTTTAATTTATTGAACCAGCAGCACGGTTTAAAGTCCAAGAGCTGTTAAACATTTTAGGGAAGGTATTTGAGGCACCCTGAAAATTTGTGCAACACTTCTTTTGTAATGCCTGAATACAAAATCGAATGTCTGGCTGAAGGATCGTGGCCCAAAACCTTTGCCAGACAAAAAATGGCCCTTGACACGTGCCTGGCACAGTTTTTGGGCCGACTAAAGTGTCTGTCATTTTCAAAGTATTTTTTTCTAAGTATAAATATTATTCTGTTTCAATCTCAGCGTGCCTCAAATACCTTTTTTGGGTAGTGTCAAAAAATGGCACTTGACACGTGTCTGGCACAGGTTTTGGGCCACGATCCTTCAGCCAGACATACGATTTTGTATTCAGGCATTACAAAAGAAGTGTTGCACAAATTTTAAGGGTGCCTCAAATACCTACTCAAAAATGTTCAACAGCTCTCCTACTATTATGGTCACTTTCAAAAATACGGGGAGTAGGGGAGAAGATGTAACATGACTATGTATGTTTATTTTTAAAATTTTAATAAATATATATAATTTGATCTCAAGCTCCATGAAAAATATGCGTTAACCATTCAAACTGAATGAACAGTAGGGAAAAAAATCAAAAAGTGGACGTTTTGAACTGAAGTTCCCGAAGAAAGCAGAAAAACCAGTCAGCGAAGGGCAAAAAACGTCTTTGTCACGTGATCCAAATCCACTTCTAACTCAATAGGTAATACATGGATCCAAAAATGGAAAAGACAGTTCCATTCCAAATCGCTTCCGTATTCAGTCCTTCCCATTTTACATCTTTCCGTTAAAAAATGAATTTGTAAATGTGTCAAAATGTTTTGCGCTTGTTGAGCAGAGCAGTTCAGAACAGCCTTAATTAATCATGAAGTACTTTTAAATAAATAAAATTACGAAAAGAAAGAAATGGAAAATATTTCCAATCTCCTCTTATTAAAAATTTCTTGCAACCCCCCCCCCCCCCCCCCCTCAAATAAAACAATGCTCAGAGATTTCCGGAAAAAAAAAATTCGAAGTACGTTATCATGTTGCAGAACGTTATCGCGACTTCTATCTGGGTCTCACTGGATCCAGGAGGCGGTGCTGGGAGGAGATCCTGCGTCCTCAGCCTCCCTGCTGGATTAAATCGTACGTTTCTCCCCTACTTCTGTGTCCCTTGGCCACCCTAGAAGTGGGTCAAAAGGAGAGAGCTTCTAAATTCATAAAGCTTTTATTGCTTTCTGCTTATTTTTATACCTGCATGCGGAGCTGAGTGCTATAGTTTTATGTTGCAGGTTAAAAAAAATGCAAATCGTTTGCCTGCTATAGTTTTATGTTGCAGGTTAAAAAAAATTGCAAATCGTTTGCCTATTCTGTGTCATTTATTTTTGAGTTGTGTCAATTTTCTTTCGGTTGGGGGATAGGCTATATGAGAATTTTGGAGTTACTTGTATGCAGAACAAGTTGGAAATTGCACGTGAAACGTGGCAAATGATGTGCGTTCGTACTATAACTTGTTTTATCAATATTTTTTGCACATTTTATTGTACTGAATGTATATTTTAGTGTTCTTCATAAGTGCCTATCAGTTTCATTCTTTGTCAAATGCTGTTACATCATTAAAATGCACTTGCAATCATTTATTCCCATTGGCCGTAATGTAACGGAAAAATTTTGACTGTATCTGTCAATCAACTCTACATCCGATTTTCATAAAATTTGAAATGACTCGACACAATTTTGCAACAATATAGATTTAAAATTTCAGACCATTCGGTTGTGTATTTTTTGCTCTGTTATATGCGGACAGACAGGCGAACGGAATGGCGACTGTACGTGCTACGTATTTATATAATTACGAACGTACCTAAAAAATGATTATTTATACACTGAACGGCTAAAATATTTTGACCATCTGCAACCCGCAAGGAAGGCCTCCCTAAGACGCATATTCGGAATATTTTGAAAAAAAAAATGCTAATGAAACTATGCAATAAAGGATCAGTCAAGTCACTAGAAAATATAAAAAAAATAAAATTTTCGAATATTGGGTTGCGGAAAGATGAATGCCCCCACGCCATGGGGTGAGCAACAATTTCCATCGGCCAGTGCAAGTGATTTTAATGCATTTTGAAATGGCTAGTTAACCCTTAAATGCCTGATTTTTCAAAAATTATTGTAACAATGTTTTTCGGCTTTCATTTTTTAAATAAATCATGGGAAAAATACTTTAAAAAAATCATGTTTTGTTTTAAGTATGGTTTACGGCTAAAACAGTTTGTTACTCATTGGCAGTACTGGTCTTTAATTGAAAAAAATAATTTTTTTGATAAAATTTTATAGTATTAAACACACAAGAATTTTAGGAACTATAATAAGAAATAAATTTTACTTGCTCACCGCAAAACAGAATAGGGTATTTCGGAACCTTCCAAACAAAACAAAAAGAACAGGTAGGAAGAACTGAAAAAATAAATCTATCTTTATTCTTAAATTGCACAAGTGTTGCCATCTACATGTTGAAAATTGATCTAATAATATTTTCAGAATGTATTTTATTGGCAACATTAGGCATTATAGATTCTATATTATTTTAATAGTATTTTAGAAGCCTAAATTGGGTATGTTGCCAAAGAGCAACACTCGCCATTTAAGGGTTAAATAAGTACTTTATAAATTTAAACGCTAAAACAGTTTATTATTTTCCTGTACGTTTATGTAATGTAGGGGAGTCCGGGGGAATGGCGACACCTTAAGGGAATTTAAATTTTTTCACCAAAAAAAAAATGTTTATTTTTTAATAGTAAAAATTCTAAAGCTGAATCATGATCTTTAGCATCTGTTTTAATTTAACCGTAATCATATCTGTAAAGTAAGCACACACAAAAAAAATTACTTTCAACCTCTGTACAGTGGCGGGATGACCCAGGATACTGGGGTAATTCCTTCCGCCACTAAATCGGAATCATGACGCCAATCTTTAATGTCCTGGTAAATACATAAAATGGATACTAAGAAGCACATAACCTACTGAAAATACTTAGAAAGCAATGTAATTTAACAGAATAATGAATAATTACAATGTTCCTTAAGCTAGATTTATGAATGTGCTAAACTTGCAATTTAACTCAGTTGCAAAAGTCACCCTTTGCCATGGGGCGGCATTAACCCGAGAGGACACTATAGTGGAAATCCTCCAGCAAAGCCGAAAGAAGAAACGAACTTGTTCAACAAATTGCATCAAAATGTCGGTGTATGCATCTAGATTACCGGTAATATTATCTTAAGTACTTAATGTTACAATAAAAGGTGTTTACCTCTACTCATTTGAAGTTCCAAGATAAGAAGCAACTAGATGAAAACTAAATTTTTCACTAGAGCAAACGAACATTGTACAACAAAATCACTCACTCTAGACACTGTTTCTATTGTTGGATCCTATAGTGCAGTTTATAGTCTATAGCGGGGAAAATCAAACTTCCGTTAGTATTTAAACTAGGCGGGGTGGCGGCATAACACCGAGTGGCACCCTTCCCTTGGTCTCTCCGTTACTAGTTAAGAGAGTGGATAGTTAAATGAGTACTTAATAAATTTAAACGATGAAACAGTTTATTATTTTTTTATATAAGTTAATGTAATGTATACTAGTTGCGTGTTGCTGAAATTTAATTATACATGGTTTTACTGGCTAAGTTGTAGGTGTATTTTAAAAGTAACTGTCCAATTAAGAAAGGTCTGCTTATACATTAGCCATTTTCGCCGACCTATGATACTGATTTCCCCAGCATCCACTTTCTGTTTGAATTCTTTTGGCTTCGATGCCATTCATGAATCACTCGAGACAATTTGGTATGTGGAAAACCAGAAGTTGAGCTGTTTCTAATTAACCGGAACAGGGCCGAAACTAGGGGGGGGGGGGGGCAGAGGGGACATGTGCCCCGGGAGCCAAATGAAGATTTTGTTTAATGATTTTTCTCACGTCTATGTTTAAAATGATATCATTAAATTCAAGGTATGCCAAAGCATAGAAGAATCTAAGGATGACATGCACTGTTAAAAATTTGTAGCATTTGCTGCATAGTCACTCCACCGCTGTTACAGAAAACGATTACTTGACTATACTGTGGAGCATTCTCATTGGTCAGAATAGGAGATATTTTATAAAATGGTGAAGTGACTATACAGCTAAAGCTGCAGATTTTTATCAGTGTGGCATAAGGATCCTACATAAAACGGAATTTTTTCTTTTCGTATCGGTTTTCACGTTTTCAATGCATCCATGTTTGATAAAGCTGATTACGTAGTTCAGTATTACATACTCTATGATTACCTATATTAAAATTTAAAATAAGTCGGCTATTAGAAAATTAGTAAAATTCTCTTTGCGAATATATTTTGCGGGGGGATTTTTTCCACACAAAATACTCTGCTCGATCCAAATTAGAAAGTGTAGAGAAAGAGTCAAAGCTCAATGTTTTGAAAAAGGGGTCATTTTCTTAATCATTTACATAGATAAAGCTTCACTTAAAAAAAAGTTTGTGAAACATTTTCAACAGTAAAAACCTTTTCATTGCAAGGGCGGATATAGCCCTCCATTTAGAGGGGGGTGATAGCTCTTTGTTTTTTTGGGGAAGGGGGTCACATCTCTTTATAAGCAATTTTTGTATTTAAGGCTGTTCCCATAACTAAAATGATTACATTTCTTAACTAAAAAGGCTACATTTCTTATACTTTTAAGTCATTTTCATTCGTAAATTTAAAAAATAATTGCATTAATATTCGTAAAAAATCTAAATTTACACTTTTTTTCCGATACCGAGGAATTGAAGAATTTTTTATTTTCTTATAAAGGTAAAGAATCGTTCGCAAAATTAACGTTTTAAGGCAATTTTTGGGGCTTTATGGTTATAGGAATACCGACTTGATGGTGGAATTGGCTGTCGCGTCCTGTTGACTCAGTTTTAAATCCCACATTTTACGAAGATTTCGCGAAAGATTGTTTGCCTTTATCAAAAAATGGAAAACGATACCCAATCACATCGTTCCTGAATAAGTGCCCTTACAAATGTTTTGCAGGGTTTATATGTGTCAGTAATTACCTACTTTGGATTTGAGTCGAGCTTTAAAGAGTCGGAAAGATTCGCTTTGTTGAGCAAGGGGAAAATTTGAAAGAATTTAATACACATTTCCTTTTTTAAATGTTCATTAGAAATTATCTTCGTTCAGGAGGGGGTCATGACCCTCGTGACCGCCCCCTTGGATCCGTCACTGTTCCATTGACAGAGAGGATCCTAATACGTTTCAATACACTGGTTTTATAAGAAGTACGATATTTCCATAAGAGTATTTTTGGTTCATGAATCTGATTGTTTTTGTAAATATTTGATAAAAACGTTATAATTACAGGTTTATTGAATTTGTTTTAATGAAAACAGATCGAAATTTCTCGTTATTATTATTTAAAAATTCCAGTCTACCTTCCGATATGAATGAAGATCATGATTGAGATGAAGCCATTTCTTGATCCATAAGTCTGTCGATAAAGGGTTAAAAAGCTGGCAAAGTTTTATTCAAGGAAAGGGAAGTCAAGGGGCACTCTTCGTACTTTGTTTAAGAAATAGGCAAAAGGCCGTTATTCTACTTATGTAGTATTGAACTCTCATCTGTACATTCTTATTTTCATTAAACGTTTATGTTTGTCCGCGGTTAAAATGTTAAGATCATCTTACTGTACTTTTACGTATTTCATGACATTCCCCTGCCTAAAACTGACATCTTACGAATCGGGTCATCTTTTAAAAGAATAAGCAAAAAGTTTAATGCTGTAGAAGTGGGCTTAAACCCTTAACCGGAAACGTGAAAATCCCATGCACAAACAGAACACTTAATAATTTACCAAATAGTGAACTTAAACATTTAATCTTTAATAGTAATGTATTAACCGGACCAAATTTTTAAATACCAGCATAAAAATAAGTTTAGAATATCGGAGAGAGAAATTATTAAGGGCAGATATGTAGACACAAACATCTCGCACACATTTCCGGTTAAGGTAGTAGTATACCTTTAAGAGTGTATTCGAAAAAATATTTTTCCTCCCTCAACCGCTCGAAATTTTCTGAGACATTTTCAGGTTCATTTTTAGAAGTAAAAACATGAAACTGGCTGAGGGGATTTTGGAAGAGATGTATAAGAGGCTGTGTGATTTCCTTTTTTCGCTCAATTCATTAGAATTTGGTTTTTAAACAATTATTTTCTCAGTAGGACCCTTTTCTTCATTCCCAGATCTCCCGCTCAGGAAAATTCGGTTCAAAACGCCCACTTTGACAGCGTTTTTTGCACTATTTTCTGAATTTATCAAAAAATAGACAAACACAGCACATTAGGTAGTTCCTAAATAAGAGAATTCGCCAGTTTGATGCGTTTCAGAGCAAAAATGAATCAGAAAATAAGCAGTTTGGATTGGAATAAACCTACAAATTTTTCGAATTTTTTTAATACATATTTTGATTCCGTAATCATTTCTGAATAATATGCAAAAAACCGCACTAAAAAATTCCCATTAGTTTACTAGTTACAGTTAACTAGTTAGTTTGTTTACTAGTTAGTTGCAGTTTTATTAAGACTACATAGGATAATTAAACTTTGCGTTGCGTTTATTCAAAACGATGGATTTTGATACTGTGCGCACTGTTACTAAAAAACTATGCATGGTATCAAAAGAAATTTTCACCACATATTCATTTCTGTGATATCTACAACTTAAAACCAGAAAAAGGTAAGATTTGTTTTGTTTTAATACCTTGAAAATATTTTTTTTAAAGTTGTTAATTTTTTAATTTAGTCAATATTTTTTACAAATATTCTGGTTTAAGTATAAAGGTAACACTATTATGTATTTAGAGTCACCAAGATTTCCTCTTTATGTGCATATTTTCAGATTTTATGATGCGCGCAAGATTTTTCTTTTCCTTTTTGTCATAATATTTTTGAACTTATCATTTCAATATTTATTTATGAATTTACAAGTATATATATATTTTAAAATATAAATTTAAATATGATCTTTATATTTAAATGAAGTTTCATTTTTATTTTTGACTTATTACATAAGTTTTGAAGCTTGGAACATAGTGATATTTTTTACTTTTACGACGTGTATAAAGGTATCTTACCCCCCCCCCCCCCTTCTTAACCCTCTAAGTGTTTGGGGCGTATTATTCCGTTCACTACGCTCCAGGTTTCACAGCAATACAAGCAATATTTAAGATAATGTAATTCTATAGATTTAATGAATTTTAAATACATTGAAGAATGCTTAATACTCTCAAGGATTACATTTATATTTGTAATTGAGTTTTTTTTATAATGTTGAAGGAATCCTATTTTCTTATAATTTAAAACAAAATGCAAAGAAAACAACATTACAATTTTACCCTTTTGCAAGACGCAGATTTCTTAAAGTTTTTAATTAATTTTTTTTTTCGACTTTTACCAGAAGAATGTAATATCTTTCATCAGTTAACCATTTTTCTTTATAAAACCATTGCAAAAAATATTTTTTACATATTTTTTGCACTTAAACAGATCTTAAAAAAACTATCTTTAAAAAAGATTGCTAAATCCCCATTGTGAATTTGAAAATTTCGCAGTCAATTACAATGACTGTGTCAGTCAATGACTGTACTTTTCTGAATTTTTTTTTCCTGTAATACCCCCTCTCCCACACCCTTTTTTGTATTTGCTGCAGAATTTTTTTTTCTTTTGGTTTCGTTGACTACAGATTTTTTTGTCCTTGTCTTTTGGCCTTTTTGGCTTCCGATTTGAGATTTTTTTAGAACATTCAAATAAGTTTTTAAATAGTAAAATAACATTAACCTTTAACTGATATGACAGAAATTGTCACATAACTAGTGTAAAGCGGTCTGCGAGACCGCTCCATCGAAAGATGAATAAAAGGCGCGATTAACTCATAGATGGTGTTTTTGTACTAAACTTTTTGTACAGGAGTATTATAATTAAAATTCACCTATTCAAAAGTATTTCATGATAGTACTAAAGTCCCAAATGGAGCAAAATATCGGTAGTGTTTGTAGTTAAACTGAAAATTTCAAGTTAAACTATAAAAGCCGCGGTCTGAGAGACCGGTAACATCAGTTAAAGGTTAAAATAACAAAATATAAGTTATTTGTGCACCGTAGACTTAATACTAACTGATGATTGAAATTTAATAATATTTAGTCCATTTATACATGTATCAAAAAAGTTACGAATAAAATGAGTCATAAATCTCTCGTATGAATATTACAAAAATGCACATGGTCTATTGTGTTAGACAGATAGTTAAAAAAACAACTGTAAAACAATTCTTAAATTAACAATTAAAAATCCAAACAATCCGTGATATTTTTGACAGTGTCCCTGAGAAAGTTAACTGTGGTGGAAAGTTAATCTACAGTGCGTTCCAAAAGTTTATAGACATCCATACATATTAACTATCTAAAATATATTAATTCATTCTATAGATAATGATGTTATATGCATGCAAAAAAAAAAAAAAAAAGCCATTCCATTAAATAGTTTTTTTTTTAATCTTACGGATAGTTGTCAAAAATCAAGTTTTGAGAAAACGTGACTACAAGTTGAAATTAAGTGGTTGCGGCTTTGAAAGTAATTGTTACATAAATGCTTATAACTTCGTTAAAAATACAAATATTTTTATGCGGTTTTTTGCACTGTGTTCAGAATTAATTGGATAATCAAAATAGATACAAAAAAATTGATTTTTTTGAAAGTTTTCAAGCCCTGAGCCCCCTTAATCATGATATTAAGGATAACTGGTAAAATATTTGACGTCAACATCGTTCCTTGCACATGATGGAACACCGGAAAATGTGACTGATCTGTGTTCAATGCGGTATTGTTATTTTCGTACACAGTATAGTTTAGATAATGGGATTTCAAGTACCTGTATTGCCTTTAAAACTTTAATTTCGATCAAAATTACAATAGTCAACAGAAAAATTCAATAGAAAATTTCAATAATTTTCTTCCGATTTTCAAACTTTCGACACATTTATATTTTTCATAAACTTAAAAGAAAATTAAGTTGAAAGCTGCTTTCTGATTTGACTCCAAAGTGATTTTGGTAAAATAGGGTTGGAAAAATGGTCCTCAATCAATCCATAAAAGTTAAAGGACTGCAAAATTTGTACATTGTTTTAAATATCTATTCAAAGGAAGTACACTATTTTTATGCTTATTTATTGAAAAGTTTTCATTTATAAATATATTAAATTTCCAGACCGAATTCAGATTAAACCGACCGAAACATGTTTTTAAAACCAAAACAGAATTTTCCAGAACAGCCAATTTTCTTATTTTCGACCGAAAACGAACATGTCCAAAAAAAAAAAATTAATTAAGCAATAGGGGAGATTGGAGACACGTTTTTTCATTATTATTTTTTTTATTATTCATCAGTTGTCAAAATTTTACCTGGTATTCATTCTTTTAACCTTTGCCTACATTATTAAATAGCTTTTCATCTTATATCCATTATAGAAAAATTTAAAATATATATATTTATTAAACTACTGCTTTGTCCTAAGGTGTACCACCTTGGGACAGTTAAAAATAATAGTTCAATAATTGAATTACAATACACATGGAATTGCTTGTTCAGGAAAATAAATTTATTTAAAATGGAAAAATCATTCCAGCTGATAAAATGTTTGCAGCAGCTTTCTGAATAGTGTCAGCATGAAATGCTGCATAATTTTTTGTATTCTAAATTTCAGTTCTTTGCCATTGATAAGCCCTAATGACTTCTCAAAAGAAGAAATAATAACATGTACAATAAATACACGTTACGTAGTGTGTTTAAAACTTTTTATTTAATCTGACTTTTCGTTGAAATATTTCGAATAAAAGTTAGCCTGTCATATCTTGTGTCCCAAGGGTCCCCCTAAACGCACTATGAAATTTTAGAATGTCAGGCTGTTTGGTTTAGCACTAGAACTATTATTATGTATCAGTTTTATAGAAAAAGCTTTAAATTTCAATACGTTATCTTTTATTTCAAAATATTTTCAATCCAATCCCACTTTGCAACTTATAAAACTTTTACATTACCGTTACTAGACTTGTTTGCAAAATAAAAATCTTAATAAATTCTTGCCTGCTTCATCCATGGAATCAAAATAGGTCTGAAAGTTAGATTGTTCTGCTATCTATCTGCATCTCCAAGAATTAAGAGTTAATTTAAAATCTAGGACAAAAAATAAAGCTGTCCCGAGATGTCCCGAGGTGAACTTCTCTCCCCTAATATATACGTCCAGCATCAAACTCTTTAGAGAACAAAACGAAATACTTTTCCGGGCGAGATAGATATAAGGGGCTTGGCGAGGAAAAGAAATTTCATTTGTCTGCCAATCTATCCACTGTCTGATCCACAAATGCAGCTTTTTAAATATTTATACAATTTATTTAGGGGACCCTGTTCTGTCGCCCAATGCCGCCGTTTGTCGCCCACTTGACGATCTATCGCCCAACAGGGCGACCCAAATGAGTCGCCAAAAGAGACGCCAACTGGGCGATATCTCTAATATTTCTCACAATTCCCATAGGCTTCCATTGTAAACCAATAGGTTTTACTTGCTTATAGAAATTCAACCCATTGAGATATTTAAATGCAACAAAAACAAATATTAGCTTAAGGGATTCTATTAATTCTATTGAAGGGATTCCAAGTAAATTGAATGATGAATAGAAGTGACATGATAGAATGCTTAGCATGCTTTCCCAAACATACATTTTAAAGGAGACCAAACGGGTCGCCAAGGGCGGCTAGTTTATAAATAAAAATAAAATGTTTATATATGTACAAATACATATAAAAAAGCATAAAAGTACATTAGGTTTGTTTTTATAGCTGTTTACATCATTTGGCAACAAATCTTGCCCCACAGGGTGCCAAGTTCTTAGAACCTCCTCCCCCACCTAACAAGGACCGTATGCTGGAAAAGTGCCCAAAACAATAGGAAGAAAATATACTGTTTTATTGTATCACAAATTTTATACGGAAAATATTAGTTTTCAAAACAAAATTTTTAAGAGTAAAAAAGCTTAACTATTTCTTTTCAAAATATTTATTATCTAACGCAATTTAAATATTGTCGCCGTTTTTAAGTTCACTGCTCAAAAAAGTAGAAACTTTCTGACATAATGACGGACACATTTTTAAACGCAAAAGTGTATACTAAAATGGGCAGATCTGACTATGGAAGTGATTTGAAATCGAAATGACTTTTCCATTTTTTTTTATAAACAAATTAACAATTGAGTTATAAACGTTTTGGATCACGTAACAAGGCATTTTTTCTGATTTTGTCGAGGAAACACGCATTTTTGACAGTGTTTCCTGAAAGGTATATTTTTTACCAAAAGAAGAAAAACGTCTTTCGATGACCTAGTTTCTGAATAACACTTGCTCGTTTCATGCCTTTCCGAACAAAAATGAATTAAAACTTTTATCATGAAGGTGCTACTTTGGATTTGAGAACAGCCTTAAGGTAAAAGAGGATGTCTAATTCAGTAATTTGGAAAACGCATAACCTATTTGAAGACCTACAAAGTTTGAAAAAAACTGAATTCTTTTGGGCAACCCTGTATAGGATCTATAGATTTCTCTATACAGGATGATTCAAAACTTATCGTTCAAATTTCGTGGGGAGGTGGAGAATACGTCAGAAAACACATTTCACATAGGAAAGTATGTCCGCAAATGTCACCTAAAGAAGGGTTAAAAGAACCGGAAAGAACAAAATTAAACGAAGTTTCCAGGCATCAGATAATGAAGGCGTTGAATAAAGGTCATTGACGAGATTTTTTGAGTTTTTAAAGATGTAAAAGGCTTTGTGGAAGTCCAAAGGAGAAGTGAAAATAGAAGAAGAAATAATACTAGCTTTAGGAAAGTCAAAACAATGATTGAAACGCATTGCAAGGTTGGGTACACACAGCGCCCTCTACATACGCATGCGTACATTTGTGAACATAATTTCCTATGTAAAATCGGTTTCCTGATTTATTCCCTACCTCCCCACGAAATTTGAACGATAAGTTTTGAATCACCCTGTGTTTACTCCATAAGCTTGGTCAAAACTGAGTTCGGTTAATCATAGCGCAATTGAAATTTTCCTTCCAGCGATTTCCGTCCGTCAACGGAAAAGGACTCAACATCTTGGGCAGCCCTGTAGAAGAACTATAAAATGGATACACACCCGCAAAAAAATACGTTCTTTTTTAAAAACACGTACATCTTAACAACTCAAAATCCCCTTCCATCCATGAAGATGAATGGGTAGCCCTAATCTTATACAGTCAGCATCTTGGTGAACATCATCCACATCTCAGTGATAGGTTTGGAAAAAAGTGACATCCTTAACCCTTTATCTGCTGTCGGTACTAATAAGTACCATTAAAATAACTTGTTATTAAATTCATTTAATACATCGATGAGTAGTCATACAGTTTAGAATTAGTTATAGATACATTGCTTTATCTTGTTCCGAAAGCATGATGGGTGACACAAAACAAAAATTGTTTTAAAAGGAGGATTTCTTTTACCTTTGCCTCTTTTCAGCTTTCTTGGCGTTGTGAGGGGGGGGGGGGTGAATTTTCAATTCGGAAATATTTCTATGTCTTTTGGAAGAACATTCTATTTGTACATTTCCTAATTCTACAAAATACTAAGAAAAATATTTAAAATAAAAGATTGGAGTAGGGTTATCAATAGTGCACAAAATCGCTATCCATTCGAATTCAATGAATCCTTCTAAATCCTTCAATCCTTCTAAAATTCCTTAAATGATTATGTACGTCTTCGAATGTAGTTTAAACAATTCACGAAAAATGCTTTAAAAGATAAAATTTTCATGAATTCATAATTCACTACATGAAGGGTTAAAATACACCTAAAACGACTCCCTCCCACCCTCTAGAGTTTTCTTGTCAAGAAATTCTTTGGAGGGCAATTCCATTGTAACAGACTACCAGTCATAGAGGAAAAATCGGCTTTACCTTATTTAAAAAATAATAATCAGGGAATTAAGATGGCTACAATTAGTGCATTATATAAGATAAATTAATGTAGTTATTATGAATAAATTATTTAATGTGAATAATGATGATTTAAAAAGGGGTATTGTAACAGACACACAGGAATGACCAAGCTTTTCGGACACCTTAATGTTCGTCTTATTTATAAAATAACATACAATTTATTAGAACAAAAATGTATTTTCATTCAGAGGCAGTTCAGAAACACTTTCACAAAATTGGACTGTTGCTACTCTATAGTTGTGAAAAATAGGTCATTTTAGCTGTAACGGACCCACATACAATAGGTAACAGACAAACACATAAGCACATAAAAAGAAGCTACGCTGATTATAATGAATTTATTGATTTTGACTGTTTAACCTTTTATAAAATACATTGCAAATACAAAAAATACAGGATGTAACAGGTAATATTTAAAGATCATTATAATGGGTGGCAGCACTTGTCGGCATATTCCCCCATCTTCCTTTGTTACCTGCTGCTAGTTTTTCCCGCAGAGTTGGTCGTGAGACACGATTCGAAGACGCTGTGATACGTACGCTATTGCGTTATTTTTTTCCCAGATTTGTCTGAGACGCAGAAGGTGGAGGTGAAATGTACGCGTATCGATGTTTTCTTCTAATACTGCTAAATTATGTAAAGATCTACATCGTGTAAATAGAAATGTGTCGTGTAGTACAGAAGTTGGATTAAACGTTCTTTTCTACTAAATTCGCAGAGCGGAGTTCCTTTTGAAGTAATGAGTCCTTATTTAAGTTATGGGGTGTATTTATGGAAAGTAAGCCGCTATAAGGTGTAATACTGTCAGAAAATATGTGTATTACCTATTTGATGTAAAAAGTAAAATACCAAAAATAGTAACATTGGCTTGGAATTTCCCTGGAGTATACTTATCACGCGCTGTATAAAAATGTAGAGCAGGGCCTAATGGAGATGAGTCTGCAACTTTTGGCACGCATAGTTTAACTTTTGCAAAATGACACCTGTCCTACATTGGTTAAACTTTTACTGCTGTGACAGAAATTGTCACATAACAACTGGGAACCGCCCCATCGAAAAGATAAATAAAAGGCGCGATTAACACTAGAAAGACCGCAGGTTCAAACCAAAAAAATTTTTTATAAACTTGTTTAAAATGTACATGGGAAAAAAAGCAGTTAAATAAATAAGGAAATAATTTAAAATAAAAATTCTGGTGGAAATATTTTTATAAAATTTAAGTAAATTTTTATAAAATTTAAACATCTTTCTAGCGTTAACTCACAAGGTGGTGTTTTTGTACTAAACATTTTGTAGAGGACTGTTATAATTAACAAAATTTCGGTAGTGGTTGTAGTCAGAGCTCGAAATATACCGGAGCAAATCGGAACGATGTTCCTGTTCGTGAAATGATAACAAACAGTGTTCCGGTTCGTAAAATTATGGTAAATACTGTTCCGGATTGTGCAATTATTAAAACATATTGTTGCAGTTTTATAGACTAGGGGGCGCTGCCCCCTACGAGCTACGCTCGTCAACCCCCGTTCAGACCCCGCAGATTCTAAAAGCACGCTAATTTGATCGGCTTAAAAAATATTTCGGAAGATTGAATTATAAGTTTAAAAACAGTGGCGATCTCCCTATAACCGGGTTTCTATTCATTTCTCTTTGATTGGGGAATTTTAAAGCCAAATCAGCGGCTGTTAAATGATACAACGACTGTTTCCGTCTTTGATTAAATAAAAACAGTTGACATTTCAAAATAAGCTAATATAAAATGAATTAAATAAACAGAGTCTTTGCCTCCCGGTATTTTTTAGCAAAGCGAAAAGAAAGTTTTTTTTAATGACACTTTAAATGTATCTTTTTTAATCTGACGTAATTTTCACTAAACTTTTCTTTCTCCTTTTACTATTCACGTGAAAATAATTTTGTTAGAAATGAAGTATTATTTGCGCTACCCTAATAAAAATAGTTGAAAATATCATCTTAAAATATTACATAAATGTCTCGCGCAATTTTTAAATTTAAACTGTTTTGCAATATTATATTTTGTTCATTTTACGTAATGTGTAATGTGACGTAAATGTGACGTAATTTCTCCTATTTAAGACTTCTAACGCATGTTAATGAATTTATTATTTTACAACGTTCTTTCACTTTTAAAATTCACGTGTAATATGGTTTTTATGATAATTTTCAATGAGTTCCTGCTTTTTATATTTTCTTGTTTATAATAGTCACGTGTAAAATAAATTTTTAATTTGAAGCAAATATTATTATTCGCGCTGTTTATACCGTTGGCAACAGTTTAAATTAATACCAATTTCTGAAATGTGTAAAAAAATATCTCTCGAAATGCTGAAAATTTGAATTTAAAATAGAAATAAAACCTCAAAAAATGAGTCAAATTAATAAACTGAGTGCAGTCTGCACACCGGGAAATTCTGACACATAAAATTATCTAAAAATGATTAAATTCCGATGTACAGTTTTTGCTCCTATAAAACTTTTTTAATGGAACGATTTTGTCCAACTTTGGCATTAAATATCTCTTAAAATAATTCTTCGATTTGAATACTGTCTGCATCAGCGTGTTTATCAAACATTTCTGTATAATTCCACCGATTTTCATATTTTTGTATGCAATATTTTGCTTAATATTAACGAAGAAAGACCTCCGGTCACAAAAAATTCAAAACCGGCGGCGGTGACAGCGGTAGTTACTTTTTTTTAGAATAGAGAGATATATCTTGTTGCGCTGTCTGTCACTTTTTCATTATTATTTAGAATATTGAACGCATTTTTAAAGTTTTTTTTGTATGGTTACAAATAAATTTGCCTATACTTGAAAAAAAATGTACATAGTTAACAATAATTTTGAAATAGCCTTCCTGTTTGAGGATTTTTCCATTTCGAGCCCTATTTGTATAGTTAAACTGAAAGTTACAAGTTAAACTATAAGTAGTTGGATGTGCTAATCCTAAAACTTTCTTCTATCTCATACGTATTAATATTTCAAAAAGTAGTTATAGATGTTAATACTGCATTAGTTCACTGAATCAGAAGACTGAATCAGAAATTCACTGAATTTCTGATGATGAAGCGTCAATGAAGCGTAGTAAATGAGTTATCTCGATCATGATATATATTAAAATCAATAGTTTTTCTTTATTCTGTTGCACATCAGCTATTCGCGAATAGCCGGCTTAGCAGGACGCGAGTTTCCGTCGCTGCACGAGCCACCAATGGATAACAGAACTACGAAAAATTGAGAAAATAATGCAAAAACCGCTATCACTGGGCCCCTTTCCGGCGGAATGTATCCAAAATCAAGGAGGACCTGCCGGCCATAGCCAAAAACAAACACAAAAAATTTAGTTCAATTCTATGCATAATTTCCTACATTTTTCGATGGTACAATAACGAAAATGACACAGGTATCGCTATTACAGCGCCCCTTCCAGCAGAATTTTTTTCAAATTCAGGGGGGACCTACTGGCCATAACCAAAAACATACACAATTTGGTTCAATTCTATGCATAACTTCATACACATTTCGATGGTACAATAAGGAAAATGGGACAGACATTAATCATTATTACAGCGCCCACCTTTCGTCAGAATATTTCTAAATTGAAGGAAGTCCTGCTTGCCGCAGCCAGATACGTTCACAAAAAAATTGTTTCAATTCTATGCATAACTTCATACTTTTCGATTGTACAATGGCGACACACGAACATATGGACAGACAGACATTTTGTTTAAACATGATTTTTGGGATCTCTGACCCCTAAAACGTGTGAATCCGTCGATTACAATACTTTCTTCTATTGAAGTTAGAAGAAAGTACAAATGGAAAAAAGCAGCGGTCTGTGAGAGCGCTAACATCAGTTAAAGGTTAACCTGTGCTCTAGGAGAGCAGAAAAAGGTTGGATTCATTTCAGATTGAATGATAATAGGCCTTTACCCGATAAAAAGAACCCTCATCCTACTTTTCAAATGATGAATTTTTCCTTGCATGGTTTTCATAATGTTAAAATTAAAGTATTGGAGCATACATTCCGGTTAAGGAGTCAAAGTTTCTATAGAGTACAGTAGAGCGCCGATTATCCGACCAACACGGAATCGACCCTAGTTCGGATAAATGGACAGACAATTTAATGGATGTTTCTGACTATACTAAAACCTTTGCAAGTTATCTAAGCTTAGGACTGGCAGCACCAGTTAGTGCTGGCATGTTTAAAAATTGAGGGGGGGGGTTGTTGTCTTTTTACATTTTTACCCTATTTTTTTCACTTTTTTATCCATTTTCTGAACTCCAGAGATTATAATTTCAGCAAAAAAACTTTTGATAAGTTGCTTGATTCAACGAAAACATTCTTTTCAATGCTTCCCTATCTCGAATTCTTCTTAAATACGTTAGCTGAATAGGATCAACTTTCTTCTGCCGAACGAGCCATTTCATAGCTGTTTCCAAACATTCAAAGGCTTTATGTGATGGACCTGTGTTATTTTCCGAGCCCTCGTTTTCATTTTCTTCAATTTCTTTTTCGTCATGAATCTCATCCACAATCTCATCATCGTTTAAAATCTGATATCTAGGGTCACGTACTTCGCTGTTTAACCATTCGTTAATTTCATTTCCTTATTAGCCTAGGATTCTTCCAATCTCCTTTGTTTTACATGCCTCATTTTGTGACCCAATACCAATTTTTTCTTTATTTAAAATGTTATTCCAAGCCAATGGATAACTGGGTGTTCGATTATTATTATTATTTTTTTTTTTTGGCAGAAATAGGCTGTTTGGATAATTGGAAGTTCGGTTAATTGGAGTTCCAATAATCGCCGCTCTACTGTACTTCGTTTAAAATGCCTATATCCTTATGGATTAAATACAAAGTGAAATTCAGTGATTTATATCCATTTCAATCCATTTGAAATAGCGTTCTGTCATTAAAAATACTATGCAAACTATTTTTCCCTCTATACCCTAATGTAACGGAATTCTTTTGGGTGCCCCTGTCAATAAACTATGAATCCCAGATACTTCCTATACAATAATAAACCTACCTAGGTGACCCTCAATAAGGTTTATCCATTGCATGAAAATCCAAGTCTATTGACTAGAGTTAGAGCGTGTACAGACAAACCGAAAGGATAAACACTTTCAACTTTGTTGGAAATGAAGTAATCAAGTTAAAACATATGTTTGTTTTCTGTACGGTAGATCGAGCTGCTGGTCATTTTGCAATCACCCGTAAAAAGCATTACACTGAAATGCTCCATGCAGAGTGAAATAATAGTGGAAATTACAAGGAAATCTGTGCAAAAAGATGTGACATTTCCTAAGCAAACAAAGATTCCTTTCCCGGGTAGTAAAAATTCTGTCCTTTCCATTTTTATCGTTAATCCCAAATTTCATAAAGTATGTACTTACTAAATATAGGTTTATTTGCAGTCATGTCATTAGTATAACTTTAATAATACGAAATTTGAAGATTTACTTTAAACAGTTTTGAATACGTTAAAATAAAGGTATAAAGACAGTAATTGCTTCTGGATTACTTCCAATAGCCATGAAAAATGAACCGATTTTTGGCCTAGCATAGAAATTTTATAAAATGTGGTATAAATTTCATTGAAATATGCTTAAATTAAATTCATTAAAGCAAAAAAAAGTTTCGTGCATGAAAAATAATATTTTGTTTATGAAATAAAATGGTGCGTTTACGCACCATTGGCCAAATCAATGAACAAATCATTCAGTTGAACAATTGTATTATAGTCGAATTTATATATACTTTTTATGGACATTTTCGAAATATTTTGGATGCAAATGGACTTGGCATTTAAGACACAAATAAATCGTATTCAATTTGCAATAAAACTCTGAAACCTTGCATAAAAAGTAGGTTTTCGATTTTTACCTATTCATGCATTCGGTCAATGGTAATAAAATGCATAAAATTTAAATAAAAAATTTTCAGTTTTTTTATGACTGTTTTTTTTTATTTACAGAATTTGCAACTTTGATCCATTACTAAAACATATGATTAATCTCAAGTGGAATAATTATACGTTTTCAAAAAGACGAATTTGCCAATAACTGTTTCAAGTTAAAAAACTAGCGTATTTTAAAAATTTCTCAACAGAAAGTGTGTACTCCAATTGAATTACTAATATTTTATAATGTCTCCAGAACCCTTAAAAACGGTATAAAAATAAAATTAGTGAACATTATACGTCAGTGTTAATAAAAAAAAATAGTTATTGAGATGGTGCGTTTACGCACTTTTGGGCGAAAATGGGTTAAAAAGCATTAGTATTTATTTCTTCCAAACTTATGATTTCCAAAATTTATTCACAAATATTTCTATTAATAGCTTTAAGGGGTGGGGGGGGGGGGCACTCTTAAGCTCCAGATAGACATATCATTCTTACGCGCGGTCTTTTTGTTCGAGTCAGGCGGTTAATATATGAATAAAAGAATAATATGTGAAGAAAGAACTGAAAAATTAGCAATAATGCGTTCAAATAAAGTTTTGAAACGTATTAAAAGCGATATTTTCGTATTGGTCTCACGTTAGGAGTTGACAGCCGAAGAAATCGTCACTATCGCTATTGACAATCAGCCTTTTTGAGTCTGTTCATTTCAGTTTATTAATCTCGAAATTCGATGACATGTCTTCAAATTGTGTTTTATTTATATTTTATTGTTGGATGGATGAATGTTTTAATTTCGTTATGGTATGTTAGCTAGAATCCAATGATCCAGCTATTTATATTTAAGTGCAAACGGATTTATCTTTCGTAATCTGGCCAAAGATAGACTTGAAAAAAAATTCCTGCTTAAAAATAAACTTAAAAACCCTAAAAACTGAGCGAATTGCGACCCAGTTTTCAAACAAATTGCATTTGAACGTACAGTAGAACCCCGTTAATCCGAACTAATTGGGATCGGTGCCTGTTCGGATTAGAAAAAATTTGGATTACCGGAAATTCTGATAAAAATAGAAAAGAAAAAGGTATTTTCTAAAAGAAAATGTAAGTTATAAGTATTGAGTAGTACAGTAAACATCCTCAAAATGAGCATCCTAAGGTCCGGCGTGCTGGATAATTCGGAACAACTCTCAGGAAAAAAAAAGTATTGCTTGTTTAATCACTCTTTATGTTTATAATAATCTAACGGAACGTCAGATTAAGAAATTACGTAACAACTCATTATAAACGATACAAAATCGCGAACCTATAAATTGCTCAGTCACTAAGTCAACGAGAGTGGGGGGGGGTAGAGTTGCGAAATCAAGTTGTTGAAAAGAAAAATAATTTTTTATCATCTGAATTTAATACTTTTTCCATTTTGGAAAAGAATTTTATAGTGACGGGCAAACAAACTGATATTCGAGATTTCTTTAAGGTAGTTTCTACGAGTGTATGTTTTCATTTTACATTCGTATACATATGTTGTACTTTTACATCGTTGAATATTTTTTCCTATTCAAGCTGTTTAAAGAATAAAAAAAACATACTTTGCTGCCATTTTTTGTTTAACTCTAATTTCTACGCGTTTTTCCCAACATTCATCCTGTAGTCCGGAAAATTTCATAGTAAAAAGTGTAAAAAGTACTTTTTTGCTTTTAGTACAATAATTCAATATTTCAGTTAATATTTTAAGTATAATTTTCAAAAATAAAAGCGGTTCGGATTAAACGGAATTTCGGATTAGTGGGGTTCATATTAGCGGTGTTCTACTGTACATTTTCTCCCCTATTCGCGGTGTAAAAATTGAAAATATTTAATGATTAAAAGTTTAAAAAATTGCAATACGAGTTAATAAACGTTAAATATAATCACCTGCTCTTACCACCGCCAAAATGACGTCAACGTTACGCACGGACACGTTTGTTCTTTATCATATAGGCAAGCATGTTTGCGTTATGGAAGTCAGTAAGAATGTGTTCATGATAAAACTGTATAATAATGACTTAGAAGAAGTCTCGGAAGAACGAATAGACAATGAAGAGCGTGAGCATCTGATAGAAAATGGCAACGATGATTCGAATACTGATTGTGCCTATGATACAGTCGAAACGGAAATAGTTTCACCTTGTATGTAATGCCATTTAACGAATCAATGAGGGACACACAACGCACGTGTCAGAGCGACTTTGCCATCCAGAAATGGTTCAACAGGCGTCACTCATTGTTAAGACCTTGACTACCATGACTTAAAACAAGAAGAGGTCATACTAATCAAATGGCGCAAACTATGCAAGTGTGGAACATCAGACTGTTTCTAATATTCCACACAAGAAACCCGTAAATTGATACAAATATCACTAGGTATAGGAAACCCTATGTGTTTCCAAAAAAAGCATGAAATTTCGTCAAAGTTCTAACTTTAGACGGGAAGATAAGAAGAAATCGATCTATCCTAATTCATCTTAGAATATGGCACATTTTAGACAGCGAGTTCTTTAACTCTTCCTAAGTGACACTTCGAAAGAGTATATTAATAGAACCTTGGAGATTCTTTAATATGCTGCTCTATCTAATCACTGCTTGAGGACAATGAGATAACTGCCACATCACGAACTTTATTTATCATCGAAAACCCGTTATTCAACGTAATTTTGTTGTGTATATATGCTTTATTTAGTCAAGAAAACATTTTAGTGTTTTATAAGAATAAAACCTTTAACTAAATATTTTTCATACTCCTCTGAAGAGAACCAACACGCTAGGAACCTCATCTGAGGACCCACACAAGCAACGACTATTTAACAATGTAAGCTCACACATAGGCTTACGAGAAAACTCGTCTATCCACCAAATGACGCTGGATAAAGGCTATTCAATCGCAGTGTTTTCACGCGGTCATTTTCGAACATCACAACACTAAAACGCCATACAAAGGGTGCACAAGATAAGCCAAGCTATCCCAACAAATGCAAATAATTATTTGGATAATAATGAAAGAAGACAAAATACGAATGATACTTCAAATGATGCAGAAAGAAGACAAGCTGTAAATGATGATAGAACTCATTGTCCCCATTGGGTAACCTGGGCGGAATCGGAATGGCTCTATTCCCGACCAACTTGTGTGTCGCAGGAGATCGAAGTGACGAACGCAATCTATCACCACCTGAAAACACTCACACGCAAAACACAGATATGATCTCGCCAATGGCAGACGATCTAACAGAAGGTGTAGATATGGGTGGCACACAAGATAACACAGATGAATGGGGAAACGTAGCGGAAAAATCGATTCCAAATCCAGACAACCCAACGCCCTCTGCTTTTCTTCCCAGACTAAAAGAATTCCTACAAAACTTTTCACCTGTCAAATGGGATGAATTTGAAACCACAGCAGATAAGTTCACGAATTTTGCGCAAGATCATGTGAACCTGTCCAAACTAACAACTAAGTCTGCTAACAGGAAGCCCTCAATGTCGGTGATGTAAAGACGGCACAAAATTCACACAATCGAAACAGAGAAAGAACATTGCGTGTGGCTACTGACAATAAAGCCTCAGGTGCCGTTACCAGCAAGAACTCATCGACCCTTTCTTCATCACAGAATCGCCTGATGTAGATCTCGCACCATACGACGATAATACAGCCTGTGAAAACTCATCAGATAAGCACCCTTTCACTTCAAATTAAATTGTACAAAAGATAGAAGGATTCTACAACATTGCACCTGGTGCAGGCAGGCTGATATATCAGCATTAGATCGGTGTGACTCCAGATAGTAAGGGAATGGGATACCTCATCAAGATTGCTTTTCTTACAGTTTCTTTCGTTCAATTTGATGCTTTTAACATACTTATTTTGGCGCAGCATGTCCCTTAAGGGAATTTGCGCCATAAAACCTCATACAACCAACCAACCAACCAGATAGTAAGGCATTGGCCGCCATTTACAACCTATGCCTCAAGTCACGAAAAAGCCCAGCAGCATGGAGTGAATCGACAACTATCTTCATACCCAAAAGTGGCGACCCGACACAACCGAATAATTAGTGGTCAATAACGTTATCCCCACCCTAAAAAAATCCACTCTGGCTTAATCCCTTAACCTACAACTACGTGTGAGAGTAGTGGTCTTGTATTCAGGCCAAAACTGTTTAACACGTAGTACATCGATCGGGCGAAATGCAAATATTACGAGCATAGCAGCTGGTGCAATGATAATCAAATGAAAATTCTTCTTTCCACAAAACTTTTATAGTAAATATTTTCTTATTTAATCGTCGATATCTCATAATTAAACAAGGCGAAAATCTCTATTAAATTTTAGTGGTAGCAAAAAAGCGCCTATGGAGCACCAGCTATGGATTTGCCGAACCGTGGAACAGCGCGAAGGCTGCGCAATTCTGTTTACGTTTTGGACCCAGGCTGTTGAAACGTAAATCGTAGGTTAAGGGTTTAATAAGGAAGCGTATCAATCAATGGGTGAAAAAAAATCAGATCCTATCACCAGCCCAAAAAAGGATTCCGCCCATTTGATGGGTGTTTTGAACACTGCTATATTATAGAAGAGCAGTTTAGAAGATCACGCATCAATCTCCCGGAACTATGAATTCTCTCGCTAGATAT